>DWEI01003585.1:0-12656 GCA_018245875.1 Mysoria ambigua | reverse complement strand
TTATCCAGACTCCGAACCACTACCAGAATTCTATTAGAAATTTTACCAGATTTTTTCTAGTAGAAAATTTTCTAATTTGTAGGTATATAAATTTTGTATAATTTGATATGGATCTACTTTCCGAAATGTTACTATCAAAACGAGGAGAAGCAAACTTTTTCACCCTTGTTGATAATTAAGGAGTACTAAGACATGTATGTTTTTTCTTATACTTTTAAAATATATTTTTTTAAAATTAAAAGGTACTCGTGATTGAAAAGGCACAACTTACGGTCAGTTCTGTGATTGTATTTATATCCGCCAGGTAGCCCGAAGGCAACTGCACCTCTAGTAGAGCTAATCCACTTTCAGTTTCATTCCCTTGCGCAACGAATCTGAAATACGGTGATAAGATCACATTAACCTGAACGTATACGCATTATGGTCAGATAGAAATGAAGTATATTCATGTATGCGCCGTACCCGACGCAGATGGAGAGCTGCAGGCGCGCCTGCGTGGACACGTGGTCGACGCGCGGGTCCAGCGTGTAGCGCGGCCACGCCGCCGTCACGTTGGTGGCGCCGCGCGCCCACAGCCCCAGCGCCGCCACGCCGCGGCCCTCCGTCGCCGCGCGCGCGCTCACCGTCGCCGCATGCAGCCGCACCTACGTACATACGGCTTATTACTCCCTCCACATTGCACGCATTCACATTCCCGTGAACTGTCTCTGTACAATTGCTTATTAAACGTTTGTGATCATTTTAATAATAATAATCATAAGAAATGTTGCGCTCAATTTTTTTTTAATTAAAATTAATTGTAAGTAAAATTAAAGAAAATCTCGTGACGTACCAATTGCGTCTGTATAATGAAAGCGTTGTCGTTGTCGATGTTGAACTGGCGCGGTTCGTCGAAGCCGGTTACGTTCACGGCTATCCTCAACTTGGTCGGGGATTTGATCAGCGCCGCATATTGTGATAGGGAATCCAGCTAAATCACAAAATAAATTTATAGTTTTAATATCAACAAAAATAATATTTCGTGATTTATTCTGCAAGTGACATGAAAATGAAATTATCGTTAATTTTGTGATGAATTACGGATAAATTTGCCTGATTATTTGCACAAATTTTATTCATCAACATAGAACTTTTTAGTTGATATTATATAAAACGTAATATTTAACGTAGTACTTATTTCTTGTGGTCTTTATATAGACTCTTAATAGTATTGCTACTATACTGATAAAGCAGCAAAGTTGATGCCTGTTGATAAATTTGTGCAAGACACCGTCGTACCCATATCTACTACCTTGTAAATATATTACTAACCACATCCGGATCTTGGTCGCTGGGCGGCAAGGCTTGCAGCAGGTAGCGGGCCACTGGCGCCGCGCGGTCCGCGAGCCGCGCGGCGAGCGTGGCGCGCAGGGCCCACGCCGCCGTGCTCGCCGCCACGCTGTTGCCGCGCAGCCAGGGGTTGCGCCACTCGCTGCCCGACACACGCCGCGACCAGAACAGCGTCGATTCTGTTCACAATAATGGTCAGCAATGGTCACTTCTAAGATTTTACATTGAGTTTCTATTAAGGACAACATCCGGTCATACCAGTTACGTTGGCATATTTATCCATCATTTGCAGAGCTTGCGTAGCTAGCGGATGTTGCGCGGCGGCGAGCGCGCTGGCGGCTACGGCGAGGGAATACGCGTCTAGGTCCTCGGAGATTCCTCTCGCAATGAAGTCCACGGCTTTGTTTATTATATTCTTGTGCAGCACGTCGCTGCCCTGAAGTTTTAGAGTTCATTTTCAGATTTTGGTGACACGTTTATCTCAAGAATTAAATGCGTCGTAGGATATTGCGCGCTTTATACGTATTTCAGAGTATTGGGTAGGTAAGGGGTTTCGAATATTTATAACTAATGGTTGTTTGATTTTCAAGAATGCTAGGGGATTAGGATTAAAAACGCTTATATAGTGAAATTTTTCCAACCTTAGTAGCGAGCAGTGCGAGCAGCGCGTGCGCGGCGAGGGGCAGCGCGCTCTGCGCGCGCGGGTCGTGCGGCGCGGCCGGCGCGTCCCAGCCGCCCGCGGCGTTCTGCTCCGCCGCCAGCCAGCGCGCCGCCTTGGCTGCCACCTCGGGCGACACCTCCAGGTAGCGCGTAGCTCGCCACAGCCACCTGGTTGCTACTGCTGTCATCCTGAGTAATAATTTGATTGTAATTAATCCGACAAATTCAGATCGCTTCACTTGGTATGACAATGCCATCGGCACCATAAATGTTCTCTTTAATAAAGAGTGAATCTTTATGAAATTGCAAGGATCATATACAAAAAAGTTAACAAAATGTTTCAGTAGAGATTAAAATAAATACTGAACATATAGGCAGTTACCAAACATCCCCCTCTGCATCTTCACCCGTTTCCTGAGAAAACGAGCCATCACGTCGCCGAAATGCCATTAAACGCTGGTACCCAGTCGCGACCTGTGAGCGCGCCTCTTTTGTTATTGCTACTTCATGTTCCTGTTCAGTAACCTGGAAAATGTAAGATAAATTAAAAAAATAAAGTGTTACATTTGGTAATTTGGTATATTTTTTACCACATCAATTATTTAAATAAAAGGCTTTAAGATGTCGATTATACGAAAACTATAACCGTGCGAACTAACATGAAAATGAGAGAAATTTATTTAAAGTTATAAATTCTGCGAAAACTGTCTATTCACTTGTAAGTAGTCGAGCAGCACGCAGGCGCGCGCCAGCGGGCGCAGCGCGTACACCGCGTCGGCGGCGGGCGCGGGCGGGCGCGCCAGCGCGCGCGCGGCCGGCGCCAGCGCGTCGCCGCACGCCTCCAGCGCGGCGCCGCCCAGCCGCGTGCCGGCCGCCGCGCTCGCGCTCACGTTGCCGCGCGCCACCCGCTGCCGCCCGTCGAGCAGCGTCCACGACCATATCTCCTCCTCGTAGCCATCCTGGACGAGTCGAGTAGCACATTGAGCATCGGGAGAAATATGTGTTCACGTATTATAGTAGTATAACACTTTCTGAGATATGTTACCAACGTTAATACTTTTGAGACGATACAACTAAATATGGCGACGGCGTTCGATTATAATTAAGTAGTTACTAAGTACAGCGACGATATTAAAATGTAAACGTAACTTCAATCCTGTAATAATAATGTAACGTAGAGGTAGGCAGAGGAATGCAGAACACTCCCACGTTTCACCGGTTAAGTTTACGTCCCTCTATGGAATAGGTGGATATTAGAGTACAATTAAATAAGAACTAAGTATGGTGATGATCGTTGCGCTCAATTAAACGTTTGGCGACAGTAAAGTAGGTGTATATTATGGCGAAAGTTAAGGAGATATCAATCTTGGCGATGACCGTGTAAGCAATAAATTTGATATAATGAAAAAAAAAATAACGAGTAATAACGAGTAAGAATGGCGCGACCTTGACGTCGATGGTGCGGAACAGCGAGGCGGACACGCCGCTGGCGTTGGCCTCCACGATGACGGGCGCGTCGCCCGTGCGCGCGGCGCTCACCAGGAACGCCGTGCTCGCGCTGCCCCTCGCGCCGAGAGACACTTGCTCGCGTTTGAACAACTCGATTTCTGAACATTTCATTTAACACCAGAACATTATTACATATTTCGATAACAAACATTAATTTATCATGTTCTCCATATTACATTGAAAGGTCATTTACATTGAAATGTTTATTGATATTATAAATTAGATTGACCGTCTCAATGTCATGGATACAATAGTTATTCTTACTGGAGAATAGATCAAGATGCGCAGTTATAATTTTTAATCTCATAAGAACTACGAACAATAAAACTTAAATTACAATCTGTAAATAACAGTATGTAACTATTCTATTTACAGTAAAATGTGTACGTACTTTTGCTGGAGTCTCCTGCGTTTTCTAATGGCACGAATTCGAAGTATTGGTCGGAGTTGTGGAATGTTACTGTGACGGACGTTTCGATCGGCAGAGTGCTTGTTAATGTCACGATGACGGCCAGCACCTCTCCGCGTTGTAAGGTCTCCGGCAGATCAGCGGTGATAGACAGTGGAACACTGGTTGTGAAGGTCTGAGGTGAAGCCAGTCCCAAGCCCAATGTTGGGTGTATTGCGAACGCTCCAACAGACCAGTCGCCAGGTTTGGTTGGTGACCAACGCTCTTTGGTTCCCTTTCCATCATTACTAAAACAATTAATATCGATGAAAGTAATTGTGAGTTCCTTTAAATTTAAAAGAAATTGACATGTGAAATTTTTACTAACCAATTAAATTTTGGATTTAATCACATTTAAAATCTTACCCGAGAGTGAGATTCGTGAACATCCAAGTGTTGTGAGGAGACAGAGTGAGGTAGAAACGAGGTGAGGGCGGTGGGGGTAACCGACTGAAGGCGTAGGGGCCGGCCTGGGGAGCTCTGGTGCCCGTTTCTGGCCAATTTGAAGAAGCATCTGCACATACAGAAAATGAAAGTGTTTTTAGCATTTTATATTTATTTAACATGTGACCAATAGACACTATATTTACGTATCATTTCCAAAAACGCGTTAATAACTGCCTTTACCTTGTTCCTTTTTAGAGTTCAAAACACCGTCAGTCAGAATTACAACTCCAGCATTCTGAAACAATAACGTATTTTAATAGGAGATATAAATACTACAATAGTTACAATATATGAAAATTATGAAATTTTACCCGAAACACGTCTGAAACAGTCTTCCCCCCCACGTCCAAGCCCAAGCCGGCGATGTAATCTTCGTTCTTGAACACAGTGTATTGCAAACCACTAAAACTTTCCACTTCGCGTTCAATCTGGAATATGGTGAAAAATATGAATATTTTCAATATTTCTCAATAACAGACTGACATTTAATCTTTATTAAGAATAAGAACTATTAAGGGCTACACAACTATACAATTAAGACAAGGTACCACTTTAATACCACCGCGGTAGTAGAAGGAATTATCTGAATGTTTCGTAGAATTATTTTCCATTTATTCCTGCTGCATACTCCCAAAGAATTGAACTCGATGTTCGCGTCTTTTTTCCTGACTCCAACTCGAATCAAGAATGAAAAGGCATATTTAGGCAACATTCCAGACATTTCGCTTACCATCAGTTAAGGTCGTCGTGATATGGGACTATTAGTATTATAAAAATATCTTTTGTTTAGTAGCAGCATAACATTACCGAATGCATGTTCAATCCACTGCCGAGGCTCTCTGCTCCCACGAGGCCGGTAGCGATGGATTCCACGTCGGTGCCGAGCAGACCGGCGAGGGCGCCCGCCTCGCCCGACACACGGAACTCCACCAGCCCGTTGGGCCGGTACGAGAGCGTCGGAGACACCGGCTGGACTGACACCTGCCACCGGCATACATTTTAGTTACCTCCCCGTATAAAGTGTAAAGCATAAAGCACATTATGAAGCGGTAGAAGAGCCGGGGTAGCACCTGGTGCTGCAGCAGGCGCCGCTGCGGCACGTAGAGCGCGGCGGCCAGCACGCGGCCCGCGGCGTCGGCGCGCGCGTACCACGCCAGCAGCACGCAGCCCGGCGCCATGGCCGGCGCCACCGCCGCGCTCACGTCCACGGCGCGTCGCGGCGGGCTCAGCTGCGCCACAACAATACTAACTATTAACAATCGATTTATCTGTCACTCTTGTTTTCATTTCGTTTAATTTTTTTGATTATTAGCTGAGTTTCTAAAGAACTGTGATCGTTTTTATATTAAAATGTTGTATAAGTTTATATTTTTACGTATATGCACAAGTTGTATATCAGTCGTCTTGTAACCATAACCCTGGCTCTAGATATTTATTTCGTGATTTATTTATTTTACCCCTGAATAACGAGTTGAACGATAAAAAACTAACTTTTTACCTCTATAGTCTTGGCCACGAGTATGTCCCCGCGTCCGATGATGACGTAGTGAACCAGATCCATGGGCTCGGTGGCGGTGATGCGCGCTCTCATCTCGTCTCCAACGGACGTGTCCACAGTTAACAGCTCGATGGTCAAGAACTGACCGTCAGATGGAGTAGTCTTCTGAACGTTTACAATTCTTTCCGTCACCTCGTTATACTTTATCTATTGGAAAATAATCATAATTAATTTGTTTGATTATATATTTTCTTATTTTCTATACGAATGAAATGCTTCAATATGAATAGTCATTTATGAATTTTGCCATCAAAAATATGAGCTGACCAATATATTAAGGGTGGAGTTCGTGTGTGCCTCGTCGGGCGTGAGGGTGTACGTGGCGAGGCCCCGGGCGAGCGGCAGGGTGGTGGTGTCGGGCGGCGCGCCGTCGTCCCACAGCCGCTCCACCGTCACCTGCCCCTCCGTCCGCAGCGCCTGTCCCGTGCTGTTCACCAGCTCGATCTGATACAGCGAGGAACGGGCGTCGTCAATGGTGTTCACTTACAAATTCCTATAAATATTTAGAATTAAAATCGGTACTAATTTTACATCTCTTCTTCCGATATGTGATGTATTGTAGCTGCTTGGTCAATCGAGTGGTAGCGAGCGTGATTGCTCAACAAAAGGCCCTGGGTTAATTTCGATATCGGTTACTTTTAGGTGTTTCAACCCATAGTTTCCAGTAGTGGCTCGAAGTCTGGATTCATGCCCGGTCATGTTAATAAGCTAACCTCTCATTTCATCGTTTTACGTTAACTTAACGTAGGAAACTTCTGCCTGCCTTTTCGTGGATCACAGACGCTTATAATGAAAGACATATACGAATGACCGACACAGTACCTGCACGGTGTACGGCAGCCCAGGTTTGAAATAGCTTGGCGCCGTGACCTTGAGCCGATACGGCGCTCTGAGCAGCAGTATCCTGGAGGAGACGTTCTGTCGTATCAGAGTGTCCGTTTCCTCCAGCACGGCCTCGACGACGAGCGGGCGCGCCGCGTCCTCGGCCAGCTCGAGGTCGGTCTTCAGGTCGTACTCGACGCTGGCGGCGCCGTCGAAGCGCAGCACCTTGCGCGCCGGCGTCGAGAACACGGGCTGCAGCACGCCGGAGAAGAAGACGGCGTACGCGGACACTGTTAGCTCGCCTCGCACTGGTAGTCCGTTGAAATGTCTGAAGAAATTAATTATTTATCTTTACATCATATATTGGTATTATTTTAAGTTATTATATTTTGTTATTTATGTTAGATTGAAAAGTAAGATCTCGGTAAATTTATGGGCTCGAAAAAACTTGAAAGGCTTTTATGTGCGTTACATTTGGGCTAAGAGGACCTTGTATGGAAACATCCTAAGATATTTTGATTATTTGAAATTTCATAAAATTTTTGTCCAATACCATTCTTATTCATTTCTGTCTTTTTAAACTAAAGAATTTCGTAACATCACGCATGCAATCTACGAAGAGGTAGGCAGAGGAGTAAGACATTTCCACTTTTCACAAGTTACTTTTATGTCCCTGTATGGAGTAGGCGGTGAGTTTAATTTCGTATACCGTGCAAATTAATTAACACAATAATTTACATTATATATTTTAATACCAGCAACATCTTTATTTAAATCGTGGGGAACCAAAGAACGTTCTTTTTATTTAAACTGTTGTTGTTTATTTTCGTTTCGCTTTTAACTTTTCTCATCAGTCAATATGATTGCGTTTGATATTATTAAATTCCCGAGATGAATTTTCCTTTGATGGGATTACGAGAGTCGAGTTATTTTTTCAATAAGTTGCCCCAAGGTCGAGGTGGGATAAATATACAAATTGCTTACATTAAGACAAATAAAAAAATTAGTACTTTTTTAAACACGCTTCACGTAAAAAATAATAAATTTAATTATGTTTTTTTTTCTTCAAAATCTCTTGTTATTAACAGTTTTCTACTTCTATACAATAGGTATTTCTTATTTTGGAAATATTAACACATGGAATAAGTAAATAAAATATAGAAGTTTTTTTTAATTTTTAACATGTTAATTCTACTTCTCTACAGCACAGCAAGGATTGAGAATAGATAATGAAAACATGCAAATAAATACATTTTACTTATACATGGCACTTACTTAGCCGTGACGTCAATTTTAAATCGGCCATCTGTAAAAAGAATTTCTTTCGGCATCCGGATATCCATTTGAAATTTGGGCAACACGTAATCCGCCACCAATATCATCTTATTGTACGTTTGACCGCGAATTTCAACCTGTTGAGAACGGTGTACGGCATGAAAATATTTTACAAAACATTCATATCAGTCGAGGTTATCTTGAAATATTCGAACATTAAATTTTATAGTTGTAGTGCGAGCGACCTAAGGCCGGTACCTCCGCCTCGGGCCTCGCCACTGGCCGCTTGCGCAACTTACTTGGACCGTCCATTCTCCAAGGGCCGGCTCGTCGGCCAGTACTATTTCTCCGGCGAGGACGCCGCGATCCAACGCCGCGCTCGCCCACTGTCTGACCGGCGAGCCGTTGCTATCTAGCACGCTGACGTCCACGGCGCCCGCCAGCGGCAGCAGGTATCTGCGGAGGGTGAACGACCGCGACGTAATCGCGCGTGATCTCACACGAACACTCTTCGTAGGAAGTAACGTGGACGGGAAAATTGAAAGTGCCTATACAGTTACGCAGCGCTCGCAATAAACGCTCCGATCGACGTGCAGCGGATAATACAGTTCGCTTATGAGATGACATCCACTCTATGTTACGAAGAATTAGTTAAACGGTTCAAGTAACAATTACATCGTGATCGTATTCCCCGAAAGATTAAACCAAAAAGTGTAATACAAGTTTAAACTGTTATCTTATATACTACGTCCTGTTGAATTAGGGACCGGCCAAAGCTGGGCGCAAATCCAAAATCCATACTGAGAAAATCAAGTCAGAGACACCCAATAATACTTGGCCTGACATAGAGATGGAGCTTAGGAACTGTTACTAAGAAGTCCTGCTGGCAATAAGACCATCGTAGCAAGTTAAATAACGCTTACAAACATCGTCCACATAGGTACAGGGGATTAGCTGGGCAGTTACCCGCCCCAGTAAATCCGAGGTCAGAGCAGCGTTGCACATTGTATTTGTTCTAGCGTCATTACCGCTGGATTAATGCAACATCTTACTTGTCCAAGGCGATAACTCTGAAGCTAATGGTATCGCCAGGCTGGAACACCCGTTTGTCGGTCTGCACAAACACACAGAAACTTCGCGGTTGGTATACCAGCGATGCGGATGACGAGAACTGTGGGCCCGATGTCGAGCGGGCCACTAGAGAATACTGCCCGGGACCAGGGTCTCCGATCTGAAATTGGAATAATATTTAGTTCCAATCACATTATCAACCTGTCTCAGTCCACTGCTGGACATTGGCTCTGTCCAGTAAAGAGTTTTTACCCAATCTCCGCACTCTCGTCAGACATTGATATATTTAGAGACCACGCATGTATTTGACATACTAACATTATATGACGAAATAAGATGCATTTTTTATTTCGGTCTCAGAATAGGATGATCTAATACCTATCGTGACTCACGATAATGTTACTATGTGTGAATGGGACTCGCTAACACAATAAATATAATCAGTAGCTACTGGTAACACCGGGCGATTGTGATGCCTTCCGTACATAATCACCGTCATGTTCAGCCTATTGCTGTCCACTTTTGGACATATGGCTCCCCTGAGGGCCCGTAATCCCCACGTTGGGCATGAGGGTTGGGAATTGAAATGAACATAATACTGACTCGCCTTGTGTCCCTAGATATTTATTATTGTTATAGTGTTCTGCAAAAATAATAGAATAATTAATTCTATCCCTAATTTGATCAACTGAACTGCCAGAAGACGCCTGAGCTGTGTGTTTACATTAACTGCGTATTGTATACCGACAATTACATTTTATATCATACAAATAATAATAAAAATAATCCTGGAGATAATTATGCGTTCACCTCAAGTCCGATAAGTGACGAGGTTCCAGCCTGGATCTGCACTTCGCGTCCTTGCGAGTACTGCTCCCCATTGGACTTCTTTCCTTCGACTGCGACGTACAGATTGTGGGCTCGCGCGCCGCCGGCTATGGACACACGGTAGGAGCCGAATGGTCTCAGAACTCGTGGACCGACTACTGATATACTGGAAAAAAAACAAAACATTCTATGCAGGTGCCCTAACCCAATAAGTCAGATTCTGGCTGATACGGGAATCAGAAGTGACTGAAACCCGCGTACGGAGATATATAGGAACAGAGTGATTGTAGAAGAAGCGCTTCAAAATACTTGGTGTTCATTAAATATTTTTATTTAGTATTCATTATATACTTTGTGATATATAATTACATATTTTGGTAATCATTGAATATTTGGTACTCCATGGTTTATATTTGCCCAGTAAGGTAACAGTTTAATGATAATTGATATTTTATAATAACTTATATATACCAAAAGCAACAGTCCCACAAAGTGGTTTTGTTAATTATCTTATATTTAAAAGCATGTATGAACATATGTGCACAACACAACAAGATTCAGGGGTTACATTTAACAACGTATAAAAACTACGGAATAACACTTCATATTATCATGCATATAAGAAAGGCAATTGTAAAACCGTACAAGTTCCTCATTGACAGACAACGTATTAAGTATCATTCCCCATATAAGCAGCGACAAGAAAATGATTTGTGCATGACTATTCGTGAGAAGTAAAATGCTTTTAGTCACGACAATGTCGGCTTCGATTTATACGCGGGCGATTGTATTAGGATACAGGTGCCGAGTGCGTAATATACACCTCTGTCGCTGACGTGAGATCCCGCCGCGAGAGACAGGAGATAGAAACTGCAGTACCAATATTGTAGTACTGTGCGATAGTTCCATGACTGTCGTTTACGTCATTTACATGTCCATCGATATGATTAACATTTTATATCTAAAATGTGAACGACTGCAGGATTGTTTTTATGAGATTTTGCGGTTTGTTTTATAGTGATTGCATATTTATGTGCTTCGTGGCTTGTGTACATGTTTTAACACATGGTCATCGGTTATACGATACAATTATAATGCTAATACATTATAATTATGTAACAATATACTGTATTTAGCACATGAAATGTCGCCATAGACGGAGCTATAATTTAATATAGTAATAGCTATATAATCATGTATTACAATATACATATACTCTATAGTACAAGCGTAGCTGTAATATATATTTTTACGTTTAAAATACGTGTTTCAACAGATCCAGCAAGATAAATGTCGATAGAGCAAGACATATTTTTGTGCCGATAATGATCGCAAACAAACATCTAAGTAAAACATAGGTACCATCATGGTAATTTGCTATAGTATTTTAGCTTAATATATTATAGCTTCCACTATGTTGACCTTAAAGTGATCGATAAAGTATGTGAAGGGAAATGTTGGCAGAATGACAAATTGTTTTCCTGTTAGAGCCTCGATAAAGTGACCGATCTAATGAGCCGTCAACCATCTTCATAAACGTAACTTACCATTGTACGGCCCCAGAGGCCGTCAGTATCGCGAGAACGTACAATGTGATCTTGCCCATGGTGAATCTGTAACGGAAGAAACTTGCAATGTATGAAATATATTGTATATTGTGTTTGTACCTGATGTTAATTAAACTTTATGAACATTCTTGATACATTTTCCTTTGTCAGTACAAAGACGTTTAATATTAACTGCGTTAATGTGTATCCCCTATTTTTGACTGTACTTCAATAAAAATGTAGTGTTTTAAAAGTATAAAATAGTATACATGTGCAGTAAGATTCAGTTAGATTCGCTTCAGATAGTTCGTGCAGTTGCCGGCAGAAGTAAGATAGTGAGAGCCGAAGATTGAGCTCAGTGGTGTTCCTGGCGTGCCCTACGCCTAGCGGGGGACTGGAGCGTATTAATGATCATTACATAAATCGAAAACATTCCCACGATTTACCAGTTACGTTTACGTCCCACTATGGAATAGGTGTTAAGCCTATTGAAATGCATCGGGCACATGTCCAGACTCCGAACCACTACTAAAAATTCTAAATTAGAAAATTTTGTAGTATTAGACCCGGGAATCGAAACCGGGACCTCTCGATCGGCAGTGGCACATAGAACCAACACGACCAAAGAGGCAGTCATATATAACATAAAGCAACATAAATATTAACAAATGCAAATACGAAGGCAAAACTATAGGTATATGTACGATATGTGTAGGTATATACCAGTGTCTGCATACAAGGATTGTAAAAAATTAAAACGTTTTTGCAACAACTTCCTTTTGTAAAGCATTGAGTTGCTCTTCAGCGAAACCGGTATTTATAACGAAACTTTGCTTTGAACATTTTTTTAATTGGAAACTTTAACATTTGGGTTTTTGTAATTGTGCACTAAACTATGACCGTACCTAAATAAAACACGCTGATCGTCCAATTCGAGAATCCCACAACACATTGACATGAGAATGAAGACGACCTTGAGCAAAATACGTCTTTTTTTGTTTTAAAATTCATTTTCTTATTGAGACAATTTTATAAATAACTGCACGGCGATCACGACCTGTTAATGAATGTCATTGGAATGTTGACGAATTGTAAAGAATTCAGTCAATGTTATTATTTACTAAAATGTATCACCATGCCTGTTATTGCCGAAGAGGTAGGC
>DWEI01003584.1:0-12658 GCA_018245875.1 Mysoria ambigua | reverse complement strand
TGAATCGTGGGAATGTTCTGCATTCCTCTGCCTACCCCTTCGGGGATTACAGGCGTGAAGTTACGTACGTACGTATTACGTAATGGACTAATTTTTGTTTCAGCTTCCCGGCTATACACGCGAAGATAAATATTTTTATTACGACAACGCGATTTTATTTTAACGCATTTTTAATTAAATATACATTAATAAAATATTGAAAGTAAATATCGAATATTAAATAGTTTCATCGATAAAAACATTCTTATCAAATAAGATGTGATGATCTGCGAAGGCTGCAGGCAGAAGCTAGATGTAAGGAGCCGAGGACAAGGTCGCTATTTTAGGGAGGCGTCTGTCCACACATAGACAAATTATCACGTGACAGTATCTACACACTAATAGAGGAGTATGGTCGACGATATACGACAAGGCCATCTGTTGATTACAATCTTAAGGCTATACATTAATTATTTGTACGTGCATACATATTTTCACGCCAGACCTTTACGGTGTAACCAGAAAAGACCATGTGCCAAATATCCTTAACCTCACAGACCTGCCGCTGTATTTACTATTATTATTAGTATTATTAAAAAATAGCAGCTTATTAATCATTATACTTTTGTTCGAATATGTACTGTAATAAAAATTACACATTCGCGTGACTAAAACACAAAAGTAAATGTTTGAATGAACTTTCGTTACAATATGCAATTTATTTTATGTTAAAAGTTTTACTTACAATTAATAGCAATATTCCATCGCTAGATGAAGCTAGAGTTATATTTTATATAAGTTTTATCTTGTGTTTATTGATTTGTGTTTTGTCATTCATATAACATTTCCTTTAAAATACATTTTTAGAATGTTCTAAATATTAAACAGTCTAAATTACTTATGAGAAATAAACGTAAGTTACTCCAAGCGTCGTACCGTGGTGTTTGTTTCATTACAGTGGCGGCGTAGCGCAGTCCAGTCCACATCCGTAGCTCGTAGGACATTGCTACGAGGCAACCGGATCTCTCTCGAGGTTGATAAATAATAGAATATTATTCCGTGGACTTATCAAGAAGTAAGTAAATATTCTCAGCGGATATCCAAGGCGAACAATGGAATAATTAACGGGTTAATGATGGAATACATTAAAAAGTGATGTAATTTTGTTTATTAAGTGGGTCAAAGTAACCCCGTAATATCTATGATCAATTGGGTTTATTTAAGGCTATGAAATTAGTTTAATAGTAATCAAATAATAATTTGAAATAAGTTGCAAAAATGTATGTTCTATGGTAAGTTAAATACACTTATTTGGTATATGGAAACCGAAGGTCGTCGTAATAAAAAACAATTTAGATTTTCTAGTAGGTTCGGAGTCTGGATATGTACCCGTTTCATGGTAATAGGTTCACCACCTATTCCCATAGCGGGACGTAAACATAAGTGGTGAAACGTGGGATTGTTCTGAATTCTTGTCTACATTTTCGGGGATTACAGGACTGAAGTTACGTATTATTTAAATTATTAAATTTCGCTGTTATCCGTTCAAAACTTATAGGATGAAACCACAAAATTAATGACATCGCCTATTGTAAGAGTCAAAATGTCTTTATCAATAAAAATTATATTAACCATTACAAAAAAACAAATTCTATATATTTGTACTATTACTGTAGACGTACCTAGCAAAGTTTTTTGCAAACGTCGTTCAATAAGCCAGCCCCAATAACCTGATCATAATAATGTACCGAAATGGGTTGTAAGTAGCCTGCGACGGGTAAAAATAATATAGTTTCTTTATTGTGGCTGAAGGCAACCTCGGGGGAAATTAACGATAGATTGCAACGTTTTTGACGTCGACTTGATCGCACATTGTGCCTACTACGTACCTGCGCCCAATCGCCTCGAGTCAACCGTCGCACGTGCGAAATTACGTCGGAATGACTCTGTGGACCCTGAAACAATGTAATTGTTTTATATTAATGTACCGTACGTACGTATCGCTTTGTGAGAACATGTTTTGATTAACGTTTTATTGTTTCGAGTGTTTGTGGATATGAAATACAAGCTGAATTTTTCGTATCGTACTATAATAGGTTTTGTATTTGTAGTGAATTGAGTTGTTAAGTGATTCATAGCTTATTATGTTCCTGCATACGTTACGTATACGTTAAATATATATAGAAAGGTTTTGATAAAAGAAAACAGCGTGAGGAAACCAGCTTACAGCTTAAAGTTATGTACTCTTAAGTGCGGAAAGTTTGCCCATTCTCTTTTGTCCAGTATAATAGAATGTTCGAAGTGAAAATTTTAAATAACCTGTACCCATAATGCTTTGTCCGACACGGGGATTGAACTACTACACCAACTACTACACAAACGACGCATTCATGATGATAATTGTTTGCAATTTAATGTATGAATGCATTCAGATACGCAAGCACGTTCTTTTAAAATTTGGAAATATTAATTTTGGAATTTCAGCAACATGACAGCGTCCTTGCGCACGAAAAACCCTTTGCGAAAAATTTTCCAACCTGGAGTACTGATACCTACTGCACAGTACAGTTTTTATGAAAATAAACCAAGATTAAAAAGTCTTGTTACACAAAGCGTCCGGTAACGTAATAACGCCTAATGGGGCTAAGCGTAGCGAATCTCTCCCGAGCTGTGCACCGGACATTTTTTATTTTCAAACGACGCGCAGCAAATGTAACTTTAACGAGTAATGAGGTTAGGCTAACTTCTAATGTGACTCCGAACTTACAGTTGTACACGATTGTGTGTTTCAATCTGGAACTATCTTCTTTGGAGCAAAACATCGTTGAATGTGCTGTGATATGAAGGGAATAATCTTCTTGTACTGCTTCTATTTTCATTTCATTCTGTTCGTACTTGCACGATCGGTTTCTAAGAATGCCGACTGCCAGTATAAATATGTAAATTATGTTCACATATAATGCTGATGGCAATAGGCTCAACAAGTATTCCATAGTGGGACGTAAAAGTAACTGGTGAAACGTGGGAGTGTTCTACATTTCTCTGTCTACCTCTTCTATGATTACAGGCGTGAAGTTACCGTATGTTTACATATAATTATTTTAGAAGAACATAATTAATTTTACGTGACCTGCTTTTTGTAAGTTATTTCAGATGACTATTGACGAAGGATAACGACATTCAGATTTCAATGTTCATATATAATTCATTTTATTTTATTACGTGATAGATCAGAGTTTGCCACGCTAATATGAAGCACTCATGCCTGGGAAAAGCCTAATAACCCTTGCATTCTCGTGTTCTAGGTTATAGAGTTAAAAACAAAGCTGTTAGAGTATTCCACTCTTTGACCATCTGGTTGAGACACGGGGTCCCAATACTTAGGTTTTTTGAAATATTTTACAATTTCAATAAAACTTGTTTGGCGATGAATAATAATTGTTACAAGAACATCTGTAAATAATAACATCACTTATATTCATTCATAACATGTTTAATATAATGCACTGAACGTTGAGTGATTAAAAAAATATGGACTTTTGATCTCTTTCTTGTTTTAAAAATGTAAAAATAAGATTTATGTTGTATTATATGTATTTCTTATATATATAAGGTAAATATAATGTATGTGGTTACCGCTGACCGTTAAACCCATGTCAAACTGGGCTGAACTTTAAACTGAAAACAATTACAATTACTCAAGCATTTGTGCGCATTCAGATATCGTTATAATGCATTCCACTTCACCCTACGGAAATACCGAATTAGAACTATTCGGTAATTAATGAGGTTTTGAGTTTTGAGTCTTAGAACATTGATACAGTCGGTATGCCTATATTAGTATAAGTCCAGCTCGTACTAGGCTAATATTTTTACACAATTAGTCACAAACACGTTGCCATAGAGTCGGTCATCTTCACCACACACACATGAACCGATTACCATACTCGTTAGACGTAAAACTACTTTCATAACTGAAAAAATATGTACATCGTGATGTGAAATTGAAAAAAAAAAAAATTTATATTCCCGTCCAGCTAATTCTAATGCGCATAACGATGCGATCCGAGCCTCGTACAGGATTAAAACAACAATTTTTTCTCCCGCGGGCCGGTCGCACGGGTGAGCGCTGTTAATGTAATTATTCCTCACTTTTTTATTTATGAACAAATATGCCTTTTTTATGTTTGACTCGCCATGATTTACTGTCGTTCGGATGAGATTAAAATTGAACCGCATATTTGTTGTGGCGTGAAATATAAGTATATTAGTGACTATCGTTATCAACATCGTAATCATTGAAGTCCTTATGAACGATCGTCATTAAAGTTTTAATCCTTCCTTTACTAGAGACGGTGCCTCCACCAGAAAAGAAGGTGAAGGTCTCAATGCACCATTATGATTACGTGTAGATTAGCAGGCTTCATATATCTTATGCAATCTTTTACACAACCTGTAATATAAACTGTAGAGGCCCTCATGTCGTTTGCTTTTAACAACACCGCGCATGAGACATACACTTAACCTAATAACTTCACGCCTGTAATCCCCGAAGATTTGTAATAGAACCCCAAGTTAAAATTTAATCCTTTCGATCATTTATTTACTAAATAAGTAACATAATAGAAAAAATATAAGAAACACCATACTGTGGAGGAAAGATGTTGAACAATAAAACATGTGGCAGTTAAAAAGTTGCATTTGTCTTAATGGAGCTTCGAAATAGATTTAATTATAATATTTATACAACTTCTGAATAACTTAAATTTATAACCACCTTTAGTATGGATCGTGAAGTCATGTGTTGTAAGGTCACACTCGAGTAAAATTATGATGGAACGGGGCGGGTCAAAGTTAAAAGTCACAACAATCACAAATCTACAAAAGTCACACACCTCTATATAAATCTCTTTAGCAGATCAGCTCCCATAGAGTGAAGATTGAGTGAAGAAGAAAGTACTGACGTCAAAGTAATAATAATAATAATGGTTTATTGCCTCCAAAAAAAATACTAATCAAAAGTTAAAAACAAAAGTATTACAAATAAAATGAAACAAATAAAGAATAATAATAAACGTCTAAATACTTGGAGAATATTTCTATGCTTTGAGAAACCAATGAACAAACCAACCACTTGAACGGTAGACGAACATTTGAACGTTAGACGAATAGATGTAATCATATTAATGTTACAAAAACATAAAAAAAATCCAATGTCGAAGAAGGTCATAAGTCCGGTTAGTTGAAACACTCCGAAACCTCGAAAAATGCTCCGGTTAGTACAGCATACAGATGCTGACAATGTCGCAGATGAATTCTAAAACATGTTGCTAGCAGGGACATAATATGTATGTCTTTAACTTAAATTCAATTCTCTCTCTATGACCCAACTGCTAGAGTCGAGGAAGATACTACAGAGTACCCATAAATTGGGAAAATATTACCTATGCCTACCGCGATTATGCTTCGTTGGTCGTTTTGGTTGCAAGCGATTTTTTTTGTAGTGGCTCGGAGTCTGTATATGTGCCTGATGTATGGCAATAGACTCGCCACCTATTCCACACTGAGACATAAACGTAACTATTGAAGCGTGGGACTATACTACACTCCTTTATTTACCTAAGTATGATTATGCTTAAAGACGAAATTAGGGAAAGGTTTTAGGCACCTTGGCTCAGAATTAGCTTAAGCCCATTCTCTTAATGCAACAGTATGACTTAGTGTTATTTAAAAAGTTGATCTCAAATAACGGAAAAGAGAATGTAAGCAGCAAAGAAGTTTAATAATAATTTACTGTACACTAAAAGAATAGGTAAAAGAAAACACATTTTGCAAGTTAATGTTTCTAAGGTTACATCCTGTTAAAAATAATGTCATTTTAAAATATAATTGCAATAATAAAAATGGGACAGTCTTATTGCAAAAAAATGTAAATGGATATTTTTCGAAACACCAGAGAGTACCCATGGATTGTGAATTGTAGCGAAAAGCGGACTCCAAATGTAAATGGAAGTATCAACGGGATTTATATTCCGACTCCAATCTACTCCCTCGTTTGATTCACGGTCAAGTGACTGCGGGACCATTAGTAAGTGGATAATATTCATACATAAAATTACAAGAGTCCAAAGGCTAAGCACACTCGGGTATTCACAAAAACAAACAGCGTTCGGCGCGAGGCAATGTCATGCAAATTTGAGGCTTCCTGACTCCCGGTGACAAAACAGCCATTGTTGTAAAAATAATTGAGGTCACAGTATCGTTAGTCCCCTTGATTCATTTTTATACCTCACTTAAAACGTCATTTTAAACTGAATTGTCAATAAACAAGCTTCTATTTTCCCAATAATAAATGATAGTTATTTAGTAAGGAAATAAAATCTATGGTGTTTAAATAAATTTCCTTTATTTATTGGAAATGAAAAGAAAACAGTACAATGTCTGGTAAAGCATTTAAAACTGTAATGTTATTACAAACATTTCCATTATATCGTTAATTTTACCAATAATAATTAAAATTTTCAATGGACTATAACGCTTATTACAATGCCACAACATGTAGAAATACTAACATAATTATTTAGATATCTAGGAATAGAACTCCCCGAGGAACAGGAATGTTCTGGAATGTTATCCAATATGCGGATTGGACAATAAACAGGTTTGGAGCAACTACATTAAATCTATCTTAACTGTACCTGTTATATTTCGCGATAAACTGCAATAAACAGGCAGACCGACTTCGTTCGTTATCCAAAAGACAATGAAATAGTTGATGTCTATACAATATATTGAATTATTAAAAACTATAAGAAATTTTCTAACTTATATTTTATAGCAGCGGCATGGAATCTGGATATATGTCCGATGCATGATAATAGACTCAATAAGTGGTGAGTCTGTTGTGAGTCATAGTGACGTAAACGTAACTGGTCAAACGTGGGAATGTACTTTACTCCTCCGTCTACCTATTCGGGGTTTACAAGCGTTTTTAAAAACGCTATTTCAAACGTATATTCATCACTGGTAATAACCAAACTGAAGCTTTCGAAACAAAAGATTATTTTTCTTAATTAACATTTGCACTTAATTTCGTCACGTGCGCTTATACGAATTTAACTTTGATAAATTTCAAAAGAGCATTCTCTTTTCTGCACTGACTGTGCAGATCAGGAATATATTTTTGTAAATAAATACTTAAATGTAACGCGGTAATCCTATCGTTAGAATACGCCGGAATTAGTAAATAAATATTTTTATACTATTATCATAAGCAATTATTTTATTTATCACCAATTCGATTACGACAATGCAACTTTTTCGATATGTCGTTTCTAATAGCCGTGTGTGATGTCCTGAGGTGAATAAAAAACAATTTTGTATCTTTGTATTACGAAATAACTTCCCATTATACTGTACATCCTTCAAAATTGTTCGTAAAACGTGCTCAACGAATTGCATTTAGTTTATTGTTCCAAGATTTCATTTGCTCGACAATAGGATTAAAATTTGAAACGAAATTTTTGCACCGCACAAAGAAAACAAAGCTCTGATACTTGCAAAGCTGCGGCACTTATTTTAGCGAAAAGCCCCGTGAAATGTGTGTATTTAGATGAAATATTTTACGTTCTTTATGAAATGCAGTAAAAACGCAGAAGGTTGTACCATTTCTTTATATTCTGACATTAAGTATGCAAAAGCGGATTAACACGTATCAACATTTATATATTTTTATTTTTCGCTAAATAAGTAGAAAACGATGCTTGTAATTTTGTAAATAGTAGATCCTTTGGAAATTACTAACAAATGTATAATTTTATTAAAGAACTAATAAAAACTTATAGTCGTCAAATGATAACTATAAAATAAACAAAATATAAACAAGGTTATCTATATAAGTTTTATATTATATGTTCGTATGTTGGTCATCAGCTATTAAAAACCAATGTCAAGCCACTCAATTCTTTATTCGCTCACAATGTTTAAAGCAATTGCTCTTATAACTGCGTCGTTGGTCATGTTGATTGCAAGTGCAACTGCTGATCGAGAGGTCCTGGGTTCAATTCCTGGGTCGGGCACAACTAAATTTTTCAAATTTAGATTTTCTAGTAGTGTCTCGGAATCTGGATATAGTGATAATCTAGATATTGATATAGTGGGACGGAAGATAGATATAAATGGACGTAAACGTACCCGATGAAATTTCGGAATGTTCTGCATTTCTCTGTCTACCTCTTCGGAGATTACAGCCCTGATGTTGCTTTTTGATGTTATTACTCTTAATAAGTAAAATTTGAAGCTCTCTAATACCGTAATATAAGTGAAGACCACTATCTATTCATGACAATTCTATCATTGACTAAGATTTTATTAGTAACTGAAGCTGCGGAATAAAATCTTTTACCCGGTCTTTTAAGATGGACGGATATTTTTCATAACGTTTACTCTTGTCTAGACGATATGTAATTTTAATCTCGAGGAAGATACAAAGGGGCACTAAAATTAAGTTAATACTTCTGTTTATATTTTGCCTCTTTGATCATATAATATTAAAACAAAATTCCTTTATTACAGAGAATGAGTTAGATAAGTATAACTCGACGTTTTATCATGTTTTCTAAAGCATAAGCGAAGTGGTTTGCAGAACACTAACATATGTCCAATATAATGAATCCACTTAATCAATGCGCATGGTTTTAATAAGAAGCTAAACATATTTGTGTATGACTAGCAAATGTAACATTTAATATATGAAATAATATAAATAATGACTGATGGAGAATCGGAAACGTCAGAAAATGAGGAGAATAATGAATGTGGAAGAATCGTGCCAAGTCTGTTCGGCGCTCGGAAAGATGATTGTACATAGTATTTCTAGAATGTCATAGTGCAAATTATTACTCATTAATATTACAATTACATAATACGTATCACATTCGTGATTGCATGGGAAAAAATAAGCATACCGTACACATCTGTTCCCTTAGTGAATCTATCGATTTCAGAAGCTGTAGAGCAAACATATGAAGGCGTTAGCAGGCCTTGTTTCAAAGAGCCAGCGAGCAGGCTCGCGGATCGCCGAGGAGCGCGCGATAATGAACTCTCTCCGCGCGCCGCCAGCGCACGTGCCTCTAACGAGCGGTTCGACATGTTTGAATGCGAACCCGGCCGCCCCGTGGCCACGCGAAAAATTGAATACATCATTAAAATTTAATCTGCACTTTTATATGAAGAACCTGCTTGAATTATATATTGTATATGCGCTAGGATACTATAACTTCTGTAAGCATATACGAGTACACTGTCGGCGAATGCGTTCGCTGGACAGGAGCAAGTACAATTAATATTGTGTCACAATTATACAATAACACACTGTCAAGATTTATTGATAATGATTATTTGCGTTCTTAATATGATTAACTGCATTCTTAATACCAACTAAAACTTTTTAGAAACGATTCTTATTATAAAGTAGACTTTCATTTTCGATCCGCAAATACACCACTTTAATATTTTATATTTCATGTGGTCGTAAACTTAACTAACTACCGTTTATACATTACGCCGAGTGAATTTTATTAAACTAGAGACTGGGTTGAATTGCGTTTCTGCAACCTCACGTATTCGACCCTTTTTAAAGCTTTTCACTGGTTTTAATATATCACGTGGACATCTTGGTTATGTTATAGCGAGAGCGTTTCAAAATTAACATTGCTGCGTGCTTTGACGTCCACGGCTTATTTTCACATCAAAACCGAAATTAAAGTTAACTTTACTTTTATTATTATCATTTTACGTTTTACGAAACGTTACTTTTACTATTATAATTAATATGTATGTTGGGGTGTGGATCATATAATATGTTGGGGTGCATGAAAGGAGCCTCCCCGAGCGACGACTATGTCTGAATAAGTGCCCTCTGTCTGAACATGCCCTGCCCGGCGTAAGCTGGACATTGCGGCTAAGCCGCGACCGCTGATCAGTCGTGATCAGCGGTCGACTAGACGAAGGATGAAGGTTAACAATCCTTTACATTACGTGACGTAACATTACGCCTGTAATCCCCGAAGAGGTAGGCAGAGAAATGTATTACATCCGCACGATTAACCAGTTATGTTTACGTGCCACTATGAAATAGCTGATGAGCATTGCATCGGGCACAATCCCAGACTCCGAGCCACTACTGGAAAACTAGAAAATCTAAATTAAACAAATCAATTAGTTCTCTACTGGCTCCTTTACATTAATTGAACATATTATGTAGAACATAATTTTACTATTGAAGTGACCTCAACACAACTAAAGATCTTCTGTAAATCACATTTATTCAAAGATACGCATAGAACCAAATCACTTAGTCCTTATTTCAGGTATACATCTCTTGCGTTAACCGTTAAATTTAATATTTAATCGTTTTCATTTCGTCGCATTAAGTATTGGTAATAAAAAACTTTAACTGTGTAATTTGCCCGAAATATTTGAATCAGTTATTTATTTCGGTCTTAAGTCCAATCTGCCAAGGACTGTGGTACTATAACCGCTGCGGTATTCAGCACTGTACGCCGACTATAACTCAACCAGGCTGCATGCAACGTGATTTGTGAGACACTCCGAAAACTTCTGCTATGAGCATAGAAGAAAGTTCTGATAGATTTAGAGTCATCATTTCTACGGGTAGAATATGCACGGCGCCCATCTTTTAGGGGTCTTCACAGTCATTGTCCCTATATCATTACAATCATCAAACTCTTCATCGTTCCAAAGTTGAAAGACCCATCTGAAAGTCAAATGAAGATGGAAAGTGATTAGACCCGTGGTCTTTCTTAGGATGTGAAGGATTAGGACCATGCCTGGCTGGTTGGGCTGAACGAGCAGACTACACCCGTCATCGATGACAATATAGAGCACTTTGAGGTGTGAGTTTTTTCACCATCATCATCATCATCACATTCTTTTATTTCTAATTATAAATATTGCTCGTAAATGCCTCTTTGGTGGAATGATAACAAGTGTGACAGCAGATCAAAAGACCTTGGGTTCGACCCTCAGGTCGAGAATAGTTTTATTGGGTTTTCCAACTTAAATATCCCAATCGTAACTTGGAGTAAGAATTTGCAGCCTGTGTATGTCTATAACTTTACTCCCTATATAAAACGTGTAATATAAATGATACAAAATGGGAGTACCTATCACGCTCCTCTGTCTATCCCTTCGGCAAAAAACACGCTAGATGTTGTATACGACATGTTAATTAATATTCGGGACATCATGCTGATATTTTAATGTTTTCCGGCAAAAGTATTCGAGCATCTTCCACACAGCCACAATAATTAGCGCACCGGCTAATTAGTTCCATTCGGTAACAGTTCATTTTGCTTTCGCTCGTAAACATTGCGTCCTGAATTTTTTTGTGACTCCTAATTGTTTTTTTTTGCTTAATTAAAGTTTGTTTTGTTCAGAATACAGTTGCATATTAGTAAAATCTAGTGAATTTCCGGTATGAAATGAATTATATCAAAACTTTCTATATGTTCCAGATTGATGTAAAAAAAATATAAATGAAAATACCCATTTTTATATGTAAGTACCATACCGTAACCATAAAAGTATATAAACGTAACATCACGCCTGTAATCCTCGAAGAGGTAGACAGAGGTGTGTAGAATACTGATACATTTCACCAGTTACATTTACCTCCCACTATGCAATAGGTGATGGGTCTATTTACATACACATATTCATAAATTATGAATCGTTATATATTTTTTTTTACTTTTTGACTTAAATAATATTGTGTTCAAAATGGTTTCTTATTGATTAATGTTTCTTCCATGTCTCTATTGCAATTGCGCCGCTGCTTGACGACTAAATACCCAGGCCTGATACGGACAGAACTATAGGACGTGGGAGATGTCATGCGCTACAAGCCCCAGAAACCTCTGGGAAGAGGCCTATTTCCAACAAGTTGACGACGGGGGCGCCTTAACTTTGAAATATTAGTAGGAATAAGATACAACGATTATAGTAAATTGTAATATGATGTACAGAAATACAAACTTTACTGTCTATTGTTGAAAGACTACTATTTCGATATATGCAATCGACGTGAATATACGAAGAGAGTAATAAACGAAAAACAACCATACCGGGTATGTAATTTACAAATGTTTGATGCTTGGCACTCTCTGTCTATCCTGTATGCTACCATCCGTGGAGATATATTAACAACATACTTGTACTCGTATAAATCACATGTATTAAAAAGCCCAAATGTTTTATTGATCCTCGCTTACCCGTTCGCAGTTCGACCGGTTGGGAAAATAATTTGCATAAAGCATTTTCTTTGCTTTATGGGTTGTGTCACGGCATCTATAATGACGAAGGAGGTATTTTGTGACGCCTTTGCCGCCGTAATTAGAAAGCAGGAATAAAAGCTTTTAAAGGTTGAAGTACGTGTGAGTAAATGATTATATGTCAACACTTTGTTATTAAAGACGGTATCTTGATATGGAAAATATTCTATTTAAAATATATATTTTATTTATTCTGTAACAAACAGGTCTTTAAAGAGTAAGGGTCACTTAAGTAGTACTACTTGTGTATACTGATGTCAGTCACTTAAGTTATACTACTTGTGTGTACTGATGTGAGTCACTTAAGTTATACTACTTGTGTGTAC
>DWEI01003583.1:0-12659 GCA_018245875.1 Mysoria ambigua | reverse complement strand
CAAAATTTTCTAATTTAGATTTTCTAGTAGTCGTTTCGTAGTCTGGATATGTGCCCGATGTAAACGTAACTGATGAATCGTGGGAATGTTCTGCATTCCTCTGCCTATCCCTTCGGGGATTACAGTCGTGAAGTTACGTTTTAGTTGTAATTAACTTAAATACTGAGTTTTTTATGCGATAATAACTACAGAAATAGAAGTATAAGTTAATAAAAATTTTGTGTACAGATAATAATACAGATAATAAATCAGAGGATAATACATTATTAATATGTGTAATGGACATTGTGTTGCCACCGACAAAATGTATACTTTGTGGCTAGGAAAAATGTGTCTGCTGTTGTCTGACTTGTAATAAAAAACTACAAAGTATCTACGAATCATAGTGTCCTTTGCGCGTGTTCTCTATTTTTTAAAAATATCTGCTGTGCGTCTAGTAGGTACTCTTTCCGTGTTTTATCCTGTGACAGGTCCCCGGTTTCCCCTTTGCGCTTATTAAACGTCAAGACATGTCTTTGTATCCACGTAGCGGGCGCACTAGCGCCGCCCGCGGACATCCGCTGAACGTTTGTGTCTACGTTCATCTGCTTTAATTAAACTTGTGTGCCGTTAAAATGTGCATTTTTTTTTAAATGGAAAAAAATTCTGACGTTTTGCTTATTCAAATAACCGTCGCTATAAAAACATGGTTACCCATAAAAAGTCTAGTTTGATCAAATAGTCGTTTCGTCAGCTATAATGCAAATAAGAAATTGAGTTTTTTTAATGACTGTTTTTGAAATTGATTTTAGACAATATATAGTTTCAGTTATGTTGTAGATTAGATATGAAAGAAAAGTATAGTAAAAAATAATGTCATGAAATATTATTGGTGTGTGTTTTTTATGATATATGTATATAGATGTAGAAAGCTACTGTTCCTCTAAAGGTTTTAAAAAAACTTTTTATATCTCATTGCGACTCTTAATATTATTTCGGGCGTCCCTGAATGAATCATTTTAAAAGATGCATAAGCACACCTTTGGAGTTTCGTTCGCCGGTTCTTCTCCCCAGCGACGCATCTTCCGAAGCGGTGGTAGTTTCATTTTGACGTTCGAAAAGTGTTCTTAGGAACCAATTTCGAATAAATGATATTTGAATTTGAATGGGGTCCTAAAACTAAGTAGATCTTGGTGTATACTTTGATATTCACTTCATAACTTAAATATAATACAATTTTGAATAGCTACAACTCTTAACGAATTATCGCCAACTCGAAGCTTAATGGTATTGCTGGGGAGCGTCGGGCGACGCACTCAGTGTCATCCATTATATCTGCGGACTTATTCACTGTTTCTCGACTTTTTTTTTTCATTTTGATAGAGAACTTTGTAAAGCCTTAGCGTTCTTGGTACACTTCGACAGAACTATACGGAGAATAATATTTGTCAATGCTTACCGTTGATATCTGCACAGAATATGTATGTCTGTATACTGGGAAAACGTATTTCCCTGTGCTAAATTATATATACGAGTACCTATAATTGGTGTACATTTGTTCAACATTTTTTGTTATATAATAATAGATATAATTCATTGGAACGATAAAACTACACTAATTTGATATCATTTCGAAAGTTTTATCAGTTTAGAGTATTTATAATCGAACCAGAATAAGGACGCCGAAGACGTTCCGTACACATTGCCAAGAGCTGCATTCATTAACTAATGTATAGACCTTCAAAATATTTGCACATAAATTTTGCTCAAGGGAAAAACTTGGGTGGAAAAAGTCAAGAGCATAATGAATGATTGGGGAATCCATTCTAATGGAAGTAAATATTACGTTGTAAGTTAAGAAAGTTCTTAACAAATTATTTTAGTGTATTTTAGTCATTTTAAGTGTACATTGTAATATGTTTTCTTTTATGGTCAATTAGTAGTCATGGTCATGGTAGTTATGGTCAATAAGTAGTAATGTAGTGTGTTCGACTGGTAATTTTTGAATAAATTGATAAGTTGTTAACACACCCTCCCCTGTTTCGCTAGCATAGCTAAAACAAGGCCGGTATGGCCTAATCTAAATGGTATAAAAACTAACGGAAGGTTAGATGTATCAAGCAATAGATATACCGAGGTATTTTCAACTTAGATCGCAGGAATGAATGTGACGTCTTAAAGAATTTTATATAAAGCTCTATATACATTTTAACATAAAATTATTGATTCCATTATAAAAAAAAACGTAAATATTAAGAAGTTTATACAAGATACTGTTGAAACAGTACAGATACAGCGCAGTTCACCTGAAAACCGATTTTATTCATCTTATCCACTGCTTTTGCTTAACTTCGCTCCTTTATAACCGGTTGAAGTAATCTTTTGATTTGAAGATTTTTGAAGCGGTGCAAAATTTTAT
Organism: Mysoria ambigua; assembly: GCA_018245875.1. Lineage (NCBI taxonomy): Eukaryota > Metazoa > Arthropoda > Insecta > Lepidoptera > Hesperiidae > Mysoria > Mysoria ambigua. The sequence goes on along the minus strand of DWEI01003583.1, from coordinate 10,261 downwards.
GTTCTTTTATACAGTGGAAAATCATTACTCCCTTTAATCTTAGCACCATTCCTCATGAAGTGGAGTTAAATGGTTCCGTCACGAGCACAAAGACAAACTCAAAACGCGGTTTTAACTCAGATAAAGTCGTTTAGAGTGCACATTTTAAAACTACATTAATAACCTGCAAGAACGGCTAGGAGACAATCTGAACTCGAAAGTTGAGTTTCTTATAAAGTCTACCTAGAACAGTCATTCGAATTTTATAATTCTGTTCAACATACAGTCAAGGTAAGAATACGCAAGTACGTAATGATGTATATTGATACACTATTTTTCCTACATATTTATGAAAACACGGTTATAAAATGTTTATTTATATCAACAGGCATTAATTTTATATTGAAACATATTTTGTTTCCTTTTCCTTATCATTTCATCAAAAATAGTAAGAACTAATCGAAAATTAAAGTACATGAAAAATAAAACATGTAATTAAAAACAAAAGAGCTGTTGTCGTGTCATATTGGAGGGGTTATTGCATTATGTTTAGGCCACTTCCAGTGTTTGTGACGTCAGCGTCACTGCAGTGCCGAGCTGGTATAATATCTCCGGGTGTCTCCGCGGTGTCACTCCTGTTGTGTCGTCACATGACGTTTTGTTGTTAGCCGCCTCGCTTTCTGCGCCTTCCAGTCTATCTATGAAACTATTCTCATTTATTCTTAAGCGTAATGTTTCGTGGGCGCGCGCTTAGCCGCCGTCGGTTACAGTAACATTTTTGTATAAAATTGTCACACTATTAGGAGTTTAACTTAGTAAGCTTTTTTTGTTAGAAAAAGAATCCAAAAGTTAAGATGCTACTGATTTTACGAAAATCATTCACTTAGTGTACCGAATTTGAAGTGTCTCATTAATTTCTGTATTTTCCAGGCGACATCAATGACAAAATGACTAACGAAGAAGATTAAAACGACGAGATAAACGAAAGAGATTTAAAAAATTACAACATTCATTCTCAAAGGTTTATTATCAATAATAATATACCTGTTATAAAAGTATATTTAAGTTTTATTACATAAGGTAACATTGACAAAAACTTATTAAAACACAAACTTTTAATATGTAAAGACAAAAAAATTTAACAAGTTTTTTTATCAAACTAACAAAGCAATTACCGATAAATGAATGAATAGAACGTTTATCCCTATATGATTATACCTGATACAATTTAAAAATTTTGTCAGTCTAAACTTGATTTTTATATTAAGCTTGTTTGTGATAATAAAAAAGTGAGATTTTAATATAAATCAAATAAAGACAGTTTTGATAGAATTACGGTACAGTGTTACCTCTTCTCAGTATACCCATCTAAGCGGCCCTTTTTAAACTTTTTGACATACTTTGCGTAATTTATTTCGAACTTTCAAAAACAACCCGTAAAGCCGAGAGAATATAAATCACTCATCCTAAACTTTGTACTGCAATAAATTTCGCATCGAAACACTCCGTGCAACTGCCTGCGGTGTTGCATGAAATTTTAAAAGGGACATAATCATCAATATTTTAACATTGTTCTCCATATTCAGAGCCTTTCGCGTTCGTAAGTCGCGGTGTTCTGGGCTCTGCGTTACAATGTCCGCGTCAGATATGTCAATTAGCAGGACGTAAATGCGACACGCACAACGGAAACACGTCAACACAAATGCTAGTTGTACAGAAAAACCGCACTTATTATATTTGTTCTTAAGATTGAGTTTTGATTGGATTTAATGATTATTACGGTACGATTTTTACGATTATTACTATTATTACAGTCATTTACGCCTTAAAATATTATACAACTGTCAGTAGATGATTGAACTTATGCAAGAAGTGTATTTTTTATTTAAATTTGTATTTATTTAATTTATATTCTTCGTTGTTTTGTTTATTTTCCAAGCGCGACTGCTAATCGTGAGGTCCTGAGTTCAAATCCCATGTCGGATACTTGGTATTTGGTTTTTCTAAAAACTTGCCTTTGCCTACCCATTCGTGGATTACAGGCGTTATGTTACATATGGGTTACAAGGTCGAGCGAATATTTTCTAACTAACCTTACGATTATGAGGACACTTTCACGAATCTAATGAAATATCAGTCATTAAAGTAAGGTGCACTTACTTTTCCGTTTATACTTACGTTTCCGTAGCGCAGTCAGTCGAGTGTCATTTCGAATTATCGATAATCGTGTTATGTTTTGTCTTGGCCACGCTTGACGTCTTGGCGACACGCCATACGTGGTAAGTCGTGACCCAATTTAAAGACATTGTATCGAACTCGACAGTTTGGGAGTAATATTTTTTACTTAATATCGTCAATTTTTCAATCTTTCCACCCGCGTCCCTTGTACAGAACTAGCAAAACTGACTTTTTCTAGGCTCTGTGTATTTTTTTATTTAGTAACAAGATCACGTTTGACTGCTATCTCACCTGATAGCACGCTTGCCTACATAACTCTTATCTTGATTAATTCCAGGTCATGCGAATCGGGAAACTAGACGCCGGCGAAGAGTCCCACTCTTAAGCAGTCTGTAGCAGAAACTGCTTAGTTATTAAGCTTAAGCGTAAATTTTAAATAAAACGACGATTAATACATCAATTCTTACGTAAAAGATCTTTATAATTTTAAAAAGAGAATAAACATTTCTAACAGGTCAGTTGTTTTCTTATTATGACTCAGTAGTTTTGGGAAACATAAAAAACCAGTTTGTCAAAGTCTACGTAGTTCCAGGCTATTGACTGCGGTAACCACGTAATTTTATATGACTTTTATAATTCCAAAGAATAATATTACACAAATCTGTACAATTATAAAACGTAAGATCCTTTTACTATTAACGTACGTTAGCCACTTCTAAATTACGAGTTACAAGTGACATGTCATAACAGATACGACATGTTTAATAATTCAAATGTAATTCAGGTCTCAAGTGTATCCTATATTTTATGCTATGTAAATTAATTAAACCTTCGCCTCCGTCAACGAAGCTGTACTGAAATTACTGAGCCTGCTTTCTAATCTAGTCATATTTATGTGACAAGCGCCGGTGCTTTAATCTCGTCGCGCCATCTATCGCAATAGTTTCGTAATAACCCCATTCTCAGCGGAATGCGGTAATTGTAACGGCTATTAATTGAATGAGCTATCTATAGATTGCTTAGCAATACTTTTTTGTTTAAGTATGCATTATTGCATGAGCTAAGAGATGTTGGTAAATAATTCTCCTTTCACGCTTTATAAAATCATCATTTATTATTGTTCTTACATGTTCATCCAATGCTTTTCAAACTATTTCGCTTGTGAATCTTATTGATTACCGGACAGAGCAGTTCAGTTAATAATGACTTTTATGAGGCTACTTAGGCCATGGCTGATACCAGTGAGAGTTAATTCAAAATTATATAATATATAACAACAGTTCAAAAAATTCATCTAAAGAGAATATATTGCAATATCAATATCATTAGAATATTTGAGCATAATATAACGACCATAATGATTAGATGGAGCTAACGCCTATCTTCCACTGATAGGCGTGGATCTCCCTGGACTGGTAGCTGACACAAATGCAAGTTGGTAGTCTACTCTACCGAACTACTACTAAACCTCTTGACCAAACAACAAGAAAAACTTTTATATAAAAAAGAACAAGAAGGCTAACAGAATTTGAACCCAGGACCGCTCGTATGACAGTCGCGCTTGCAACTTATTATGACCATTACTTTGTGTTTATCCACCTATATTCGAAGATGGTTGCAAACGAGTGTTTATTATTAAGTATAACTCGGCTGCTTCTAATACAAAACACAACACATTACAAAACACTTTATTGCACACATGTAATATATGTTCCCAATATATTGCACACATGTAGATGGAAATAATAAAATAACACAATATTACACGGTAGTAACAATAGGCGGTCTTATCGCTAACAAAGTGATCTCTTCCAGGCATAATATATAACAGATTATAATAATATTATACATATACATATCTTCTCTAATATGACTGATCATGTCTGGAAATGTACTAATATATGGCAATAGGCCCACCACCTTGTCCATATTGGGACGTAAACGTATCTGGTGAAACGTGGGAGTATTGACGACTATGTATTGCACGAATTACGCAAAACTGGATAGGCTTCATTCGTTCACCACACATTTGTGGCTATCGTTGTATCCCGGTTGTATTATCGTTGTACGACTGAACATCAATCATACAAATATTTCCCAATATATTACCTAACTCTCAGTTTTCAATAGCGGCCTCATACCATTCCATAGAAATTGCATTGAAACAAAATAAATAACCTGTCACGACAAAATGGCGCGGACGGGTTGCGATTGTACATTTGATAATAAAATAATTTGACTCGGCTGGCTCGCGAGCAACCAGTGTAACAAGACCTCACCCCTTTCGGATTTCTTGTAACAAAACGACCGACTCCGACGAACCTATAATGCCAACGCGGTTCATTTCAATGTAGTGGTACGCGCAGCGAGAAGTATTACGTGTGAGAGTATAATGTACGCTCCGTTAAAATGTATACAATCTGACAAATTCGTTCACGCGATTCTCGTTTTTCATTCCCATGTAATACACGTTGTAATAGCGTACGTGCTGTTACTGGCTTTTATTTTGTCTGTCAGTGCTTGGCCTTTTTTAATTACTCTCCGTCAATAATGCGCGCAATCATCAATCAATAAGTCGAGGAGATTGATGAATGAGTATGTAAAATCAATTCGGTGGTGATGATGTATTTTGCCCCTTAATTTGACACTAAACACCGTCGACGGGAACATTAAATAGACGCTTGGACGTTTCGGATTCGGTGAATTGAATGTCAAGCGTTTCATTACAAATAGTGGTTCGATTGTGTGTAGTTTTTCTATTAAGCTTTTGTAGTTTTTATCCCAAGCGACGTATGTACGAAGTAAGCCCCGCGTGATTGATGTTACTTGTGAATGTTAATTGCTTCGGTGGCTCTCATAATTGCTTTCTACGTTTTGCTCTTAACTTTAAAGTTAGTACATTTAAAGTTAATAAAGTAGTCGGCTGTTTTATTTTAAGATTTTAAGTAAGTTACATTTATGTAAGATTTCTTCTTACTTAAATGTAACTCGTGATTGGGAAAAAAAATTACTATTAAAATTTAATATAAATTATGGACGTTGCATGTTAATTAAGCTCATGAAAATTAACATTCCAGATAAATGTAATGTTTGTTACAAAATTAGTCACAATTATTATGGGAATAACAAGGAATCCTATTAAATGTTGAGAGTTTATTATCATTCAAAAGTAGCGACGCGATGGTCACTGAACTTTAAACAAAAGGAATATCTATTTTATACATCGAACAAACTCACTTGAAGATTGATCAATAAAATAAATCGATATATTTTCTAGAATACGACAATAAGATATGGATCTCGAATCAACGGCTTCATCAAAATGGCTATAACACTCACGCATTATTCAAATCGAAAACTTTAAAAGCGGGTGTCACATTACCTCCGTCAGCGGCAACGATCCGCTTATCAACAGTCAAATCTCGGCAGTTGAGTGGTCAATGGCACAATGAAGCCCTAAATAACCATCGGACGCGCCGCGGCGCCTCAGAGGACGGGCCGCGAGCCCCGACTGGCGTACAATGCTGCGCCCTTGACTGGCCGGCTCCGCGACACCGCGTCCGCGCGGCTTGCCGAGTGTGAAATTGATAAACCCGATATTATTTACGCGCTCGAATTGAAACATTTCTCTAACACTGCGATATGTTAATAGTACCTGCGTTACACACAAGCAAACAGCGTTAAGTTCGAGCAGAGTTTTGAGGCGATTTTTGTTTTCTTCAAATTAAATAATGTCAACATTACGTTGAATAAAAATCCGTATCTAGCGCTGGAGATTGATATAAAAAGTTCCTTGGTTTTCTCATAACCTTGTTGAACATCTTTTCGTAATTTTCTAGCATCCCATGGACTCCTGAATAACCCTTTTCGTTTATTTCAGCAATGCAATTATTATTATGCAACTATTTCAGCGCATCTGTCACATTTGATACGCCTCGGTGAATAGTGTTCAGTTGGCGTACGTTATAAATATATTTTGTTCTTAAGTTGCAGAGGCGTCCTTGTACTGTCGAGTAAGGTAGACCATTTGAACAAGTACAACGCAGAGAAATTTGTGAATATTTTAATCATCATCAAATGTTGTTCATCAAATGAAAGGCATCTTAACATTCATTGTAACAATTATAATTTATAGGCCTCATTAGTCGTGTTGCTTGCAAGTGCGACTGCCTATTGGGAGGTCCCGGGTTTGATTACCCGGTCGAACATTACAAAATTTTCTAATTTATATTTTCCAGTAGTGGTTGAGTCTGTCTGTCTGGATATCTGGACATACATATGTCCGATGCATGGCAATAGGATCAACATCTATTCCATAGTTGGACGTCAACATAACTGGTGAAACGTGGGAGTGTTCTACATTCTTCCGCCCACCACTTCGGGGATTACAGGCGGTAAGTTACGTTTAAGTTACATTATAACAATAGTTATAGTAAATTGTTCAGAGAAATTAAATATCATAAATTATCTGGTACCAGATTTTTAGAAAAATGAGAGGTTGTAGATATTATTTCAAAAGAACAAAAAACGTCGGTAGTTAAAATTTATTACTATTTAACGACCTATGATAATATTTTATATTTTCCCATAGGACTACGGTTTATCGACGATAACAAAAACATACATTTTAAACAAAACAAATGTGATTTATTGTCAACCATATCTAAAGCGCATGCAATCCCTGAAAAGCCGTAAATAGTAGTTATTTTATTGAAAGTGTCGCATACATTTCACCGTTTTTTTTTTTCATTTTCGGTGCGCGGTAGGTATTTTATATCCATTTCATAGTAAGCACAGCACATAACTGATACTCGTAATTTATAACCGCGTATCACGTCGATCTTGTATCGCAATAAAATGGTCATTTCGCAAGAACAGAGTAAAAAAATAGTGAGTTGTTTTGGAGCAAGCACACTGGAACGTTCCAGTGGAAAAAACTTATCATACAGCTTTCTTTTACATACGCAAAGCGATAGAGATGACGTGGGACATATCGAATTGGACGTACGGAACATACAGTTCCGTTCGCAAAGAGCTCACGGCATTATTCCCGTCTAGCATTTCGTAAGTGGCCGAACACTGAACAAATCCACTTAGGGGTGTAGGCAGAAGCCAAGGACAGAGCGCAGTGGCACTCACAGTCTAGGTTCAGCATTGTGCTACGACAGTCAAAGAAGTCACTACTATTATGACGCTTATGGACGGATTGGAAATGCTGAATATAGACTATCAACAAATAAAGAAGCACTAAAATAAGAAGCCGTATTAAAATCAATTTATTACATATTCAATTAGACTACAAGAAATCGACAGCAGCCAACAATATTTCGCAGTAGGCATGCAACCCGGGGTTGAGCTACTGCTGAGCTCTCTCTTAACTGAGCATTACTTGTAGAATGGATAACATTCTTCTTCGTTAGGTATTATCAGAGATATGAAGTACTGGCCCATTTTTTTGCAAAAATTTCTCATCGTCACCATCGTCATCAGCGTAATATAGTCCACTGCTGAACAAAAGCTTTCGTCAAAAAGCGCCGTCATATCCAGTACACAGCTTGCCACATCTGAACAGTGCCCGAGTAAGAGGGTTAATTTAAACGACTAGGCCATCACTGCTTATATTAGATATCACTGCTAGTGCTAAGATATCACTGCTTATACTAAGATATCCCTAAATATACTAATATATCAAGTTAAAGAAGCAATGCCACAGCTTCATTGATCGTGTTGATTGCAAACGCTCGGTGTGTGGTAACAGGCTCAACATCTGTTCCACAGAGGGAACAGTTCCAGAGAGGAACACCTGTTCCACTTAAACGTAACTGATGAAACGTGTGTATATAATACACATACTGCATGCCCTGTTAGCGTGATGGCGTGATGCTATATTTATAAAGTTAAAAACGTTTAATAACCGTCAATCATCCACGAGACATATCAGAGCCATGGAGACAGTCACAAAGCTAGTAAGGGCACCCGTAACAAAATATGACAACACGGGAACTGATACGAAGAAGATAAATAAAACATATTGTGTGTGTCGTTAAAGTGGCCGTAAAAAGCCGGCACAATGTGTGCTCCGCGTTTGAAAATATCGCAAGGATGTTACAGTTTTATTATTTCTGCATAAAGCCTCCGAGTAGGATTCTCGATAAGGCTGTTTATAAACATTATAAAAAGTAATGGGGCTCCGTGTTTCGGAGGGTATATTAAAGTTGAGATACGAAGCAGCTACTAAAAGCAACTTCTAATAAAATTACATGTTTGGGTACCGTTTAGTACAATACTAGGAAACTCTAATTAATTTTACTTTCTCTTCCTTTCATTTACGATCAATCAAAAATTATTTCATCGATAGGAGTTCAAGTTATTCACGAAACGGAAAAAAATGAAAGAATTCAAAGGATAAAAAATCCCTTCCAATTAAATATAAAGAGAACTTTTAAAAATCATCTGAATTGAATTTATAAAGTTTTCTGCCATGCGTGCCTTATGGCTTTGACCTTTTATCACGGGGTGCTTACATTACAGGAGCGGCGAGGGTGAGCCGGGGTCGACGACCCGAGGGATCTTCCGTGCAATTTGTTTTGACGTCTGTAAGATATTGTAAAAGAAGGTAACGTTAATTTCCATATGTTCTGAGATGGAGCCCCGTGCGGCGTTATTACTGACTTTTTTATTGGACTCAACTTGGGAGATGTTTTATTTAGATCTTCTGTAATTTATAACCGTCTCGCTCGCTTACACTGTTTTCAACCAGCTGTAATTCTGTACTAGTACGGTTTGGATATAAAACGATATAGCCATATAACTTCTTACTTAAGCAAATTTTTAAGCGTAAACTCTTGAATGCGGTAAAGTACCGCCTCGCACGGATTTCTTCCAGTACCTGCTTGATGTTGGGTTTGTTCATATATATATGTATAAGAATTTATTTGAAATATATGAATTAAAATATGTGATTTCATATTTTTGTCAACGATAAAATTAGACAATTACCAACTTATTTTCCCATACGAAACAAGGAAAAAAGATTCGCAAAAATTTGCTTTAATCGGTAATACAGGCCAATTCAGTTTCAATGTACAATGTTTAATAGATATGAAATTACTGTTGCAATTATTTCGAGCAGCTGTTAATAATATTTTCCCCAATACATTTATATCTGATATATGGCCATTTTCAAATTTGAAACGTGTTGCCTTGCAATACACTTGTATATTTGTTTATGTACTTATACAAAATTATTCGAGGGGGAAATGCACATACAAAGAGCGCAAAGGAAACCTTTCAGAATTCTATTTGAACTCCTTCCCACCAGCCACTTACTTGGAATGTTTTTTTCTTCCACAAAACATCCGTCTTCAGCGCCGCGACGTCAGAATTACAAATTCAAATATTATTTCATGCGAAAACTTTCACAAATCCATTTTCCGCGAAAGGATTCTTTACGGTGTGCTCGCTACCCACATGGAGGGGACAATGCATCATAGTTGAGCTGTGATCACCAACGTTTCGGATCGGACGGTTCTAATGATGCTATTAAATCAAATTACGTTACTGATCTACTTAAATGACATACATATGGTACGTATTTATCTCCTCGCCAACTGCCGATAGCCATGAAAATAATGTCTAAAGAATCAAAATAGGAAAAATCGAAATTTTATTATTCGATCTGTTTAAAGTTAAGCAATGTAAATGTAGCGTCGTTGAATTATTAACCTAAACAAAAGTCAACACGTAATTGGAAATTCCCATATATCCTTTAACTTTTTGTCATCCTACACGCATAATATGTGAACTGGCAGCAAAATATGGCAAAATATAAACACGTTAGTACCATTTCGCTCGCGGCGTTATGAGCTCCCATGAACGTATTTAATAGTCTGCACTAAAGCTATTAGGCAAATGGCAATTCGAGGCCGGAAATAGGTTTGCGCTATATTATGTCAAATTAGTTATATTATAATATTGTAATCGCTCAGCAGCGAGTTGTGTTTACCATACAAATATCAACACTTTCACTTGTTAACTTTCTGGAAAATCGTAAGTTTATACACGAAAAATCATAAAAGCATAACGTAACTTAACGTAACTTCAC
>DWEI01003582.1:0-12659 GCA_018245875.1 Mysoria ambigua | reverse complement strand
GAGTCTGGATATGTGCCCGATGCATGGCAACAGGCTCACCACCTATTACATAGTGGGACGTAAACTTAACCGGTGAAACTTGGGAGCGTTCTGCATTCCTCTGCCTACCCCTTTGGGGATTACAGGCGTAAAGTTACGTATCATCGATCAATTATCTGTATGTTCCTGTTTAGGCTAACAGAAACACAGAGAATTCCATGGCATAACTATAATTAATAAGATTCCAGGGTATTGATTTCTGTGTACCCTTTAAGACATAAAACGCGTTCTGTTGAAGTTAGTACATTAGACAACCACCAAAAGACATGGATTGAGGACGGCGGGGATGGTTTACTTGACCACATCAGTGCCGATCAGCGCAGATACAGTTTACAATCAGTTAGTCATAGGTTTGCAAAAATTCTAAATCCCCTGTATTAAACAAGGTAAAACGATATCATTCAGACTCCTACGTATCTTGAGCTAGCGATTTAAAAGCAGTATCTCTGTCAATGCTTTGTCTGGAAATCAACATACAAGACTGTGAGTTTTCTATTTGCTACATCGTCCTCTCGATTTCAGCAGCGTCTCCTAGTAGCAGCTAGCACTGCTGCAAAACCTGGCCAAGTTTTCCTCCACTGAGCACGTGTACGAATCAGAATAACACGATTCCCATACTCACCTCCATACTCACAATATAACCACAGAAACAAAACAATATTTATGTATTAGTTAATTAAACTACCCATTGCATAATGTAGCGTTAGCAGCACCAATTAAATACTAATGAGTAGGCTATACATAAAATGCTGTAAATCAAACGATACAAACCGCAGACGCCAATTAGACCAGCGACCCAGCCGCGCACAGGTGGGTGGTAATTAAAGCATTATTACACTAACGACCACATTGTATGCATTTATTAGATAAACACTATGATATGATATGCGGAGAATGAGCAGATTTTTTCGTACAATTAAAAATATTTCAAACAGACCTCTAGTACCGGTGGTAATCACTATACAGATCAAACGAGCAAGTAAAGTTGTTTGGAACATTTGTGTGCAACCGTCGAGAGACAAGCAGAGGAGTGACATTCACTTCCACGTTACACCAGTTACGTTTACGTTTCAGTTTGGAATAACGCCGAGACTATTTCTTTACATCGAATACAAACTCAGATTATGCGCCACTAGTACAAATTTCTAATATAACTAATATCTAAGTTTAAAAAAATCCTATAGTACCCGAGCGGGAATTTAAACCCAGGATCTCTCGATCATCTATCGCGCTTGTAACCCAATCGATAAGTGAGACAGACAACATATGACAACAGACGCACGTATGTATAACAATATGTATATGTATGACTTTTACTAGAACATACTGGTACTTGTGGCCTAGATAAAATCAAAATTAAAAATAACATAACCGAATATCGTACCATAAAAACTCACGTACATCAAATACAAATCGACACAATTTAAACCAAACGCATGCTACAGAATCGCTAACATAAGTCCCCGTCAGCACTGACGCACGTCCACCTTAAATCAGACCACGTGTAAACATAATCGTACACAATCGATAACACAGCGCAAATTAAAACAAAAAGCGAAGCGAATCGATCGATTCGCACGACGCGCACGCTCTGGCTACATCTCATCAATCCATTGTTTATTATACGATTGGTACGGCGTTCGTACGAATTGCTTTTTTCGCGTTTTATTGTTCCACGCCGTGACGTCACGCGTGACATACGACGACGACAATTCCCACCTACATTCTTGTATTTAAATATAGTGTTACCGGTGTCCTTGAACTTTCCATGCTCACACGGTACAATGGCTCGAAACGGTGTATTCATAGGACAACAACGAGAGATATCAATTTATTCACCGTCATCATCACATACGCCAGCACTGTTCCATTGGCACAAAACTATTCCGAGACCTCTAAAATTAATGTGTTAACAAAAACAGAACAAAAGTCGTGCTTCTATTGTTAAAAATTACTTCACTATCCATTATGTTATCCATTTATCCATTATCCATTATGTGATGTTTCCATTAAATATTTGTCTCTTACAATGCTTATGTTGGAGTATCGACAAATTTAATATTTCATTCGCTAAAATTTCTAAACTACTAAACGACTATCTAATGACGCCTAAAAGAGTGGGCAATTTACTCATCAAGAAATTACAAGATATAATAATTATTATTTTATTATACCCTCTCGTCAAATTACTAATTGGATAGGTAGACAGGATAAAACGCCAAATACCTTATATTTTACTTTTACTATAAAAGCAGTAGCAAAACCTAAACCGATTTATATGTCGTTAATAACACTGTCAAAGGCGCACATATAATATCAGCTTGAATACAATTCGCTGCAATAATAATCAAACCAACATAAAATATTATTTCAATGAAATCAACGATTCCAAATCTAAACCGATTATTTTCGAGTAAATATTATGCAGCATGATTGATTTTCTGGGTTAAAATAAAATTATAAATATTGAAAAATTAAAATAAATTGTAAACACGTTTTGTTAAATTAAAAAATTTAAATGAATTTTCACTCACAATCAATAGACCACATTTGGATTTATTTGGTGTATTCATGTTATACGACAAAACTGTTCCACCTAATGCTACCGTATCTGAACATAGGTCCTTTCTAACGGCACGGCACTGAGTTCGATACTCACATATTTATTGAAACTAATCAATAAAGGTGACAAATACGCGGAGATTTTTCAATAACACGGATGTCATTTAATTAAATTCACCTGCAACGCGATTCACAGCTGAAGTTAATTTGCTTGCGTTCAGTGCGGTAGTCCGGCGCCACACGGAGCGCGGCGCTGGCGCGGGGTCGCCGCCGGAGCAAACCGCCCTCGAGTACGGCACCTGCATCGTGGCCTCGGCTCGTTACGTTCGTACTATGAAACGTTCCAAAGGTTTAATTGATTCAGAATTATTTGATGAGAATAAATTCACGACGCCACTCATAGTAAAAGCTAAGACTACTTGTTTCTTTGTAAAATTTTCACTGTAACGTGATACTGTGTTTAAACGGTAGTAAGTTATTTATTGCCCCCCAACTTGCGATAAATGTCCTAAAGCACCTTTCATACATATCTTTATTTCGTTTATTGTTAGCAACGGATAAACAACAAAAAAATACAGTGCAAGGATATAGTTTTATATAAAAAATGATTTTCTGTCCGACAGCAGTAAAAAGACATTTACGCAATCTCCCACTTCTAGATGTACCTACGCTCGAATGTCATCAGCAGTTTATAAGAAATGATGTGCAAATTAAAAGGAAACTGTGCATACATACCCCTTTGAAATCTTTGTACCCCTTTTTAAAAGTGTCGTCTACACAAAGGCGTGTGACATTTGACACGGTTAAAATTCGTATGGAGAAGCGCAGAAAGCTGAAATTGACGTATAATATAAGTAAGAAATACATCTAATAAATAAAAGAAAACCTTCTTCCTTCACTTACTGTTGTTATTTTCATATTTTGTTAATCATACGATAGATTATTGAGTGCTTTGATCTGACATGAGCATACGTCAGTGATTTGTAAATATAATTTGACGTAAGGCTGTCAATAAAGATCAATCTAAAGATTGAATGAATTACGCTCCAATTTTGACTACTGCTGAACAGTTTATTAAAAATGAATTCATAAACAACTCCTTCTAAATGCCAACTATCGACAATGGCCTCGATAGATACATAAGCAAGCGTTTTCTGTGTAAACTAAAATTACTTTATTGCAATACGAATGTTACACTTTGCACAAACATATCGTTGCAAAAGTGGAACATAATACGAGGTATGAACATCAGTCAAACTTTTATTAAATAGAAAACATATTATAAAAATCTTAATATTAATTTTGTACTCAATATTCGATTAGAACATAACATAATACTGCGACGCTTTGTGAGACAAGCAAACTTAAAGTCCATTAGGAGAATAATTGAACGAATAGCCTTATGCACGTGGTCATCGGAACAATAAGTAACATCACGCCTACAATCCCAGAAGAGGAATGCAGAAGAAGGCAGTACTCCCACACGTTTCACCGGTTACGTTTACGTCGCACAATTGAATAGATAGTCAGTCTATGGCCGTAGACATGGAACATATCCAGACTCCAATATTATAATTCTTATTTGGAAATATCAAATGAGTCTGACCCCGAATTTGATCCCAGAACCTCTCGGCCAGCAGTCGCGCTTGCAACTAACACGGTATTCATTATTCGTTCCAGATAACTTACGTGACGTAGCACCAAATTGCATGCTGCAGAAATAGGTTCCAGGAAAATCGGAAATACAACAGCATTAGACTAGTAATATTATCCTGTGAACATTATGATCACAAAATTATATTGCACTTAACCAAATTACGGCCACCTTATTTGGTATTTAGTCGTGAAACTTAATATCTAAAAATAAATATGTATGTCAGATCAACTTCTTACATGTGAGTATCGGGTGCTGTGAAAAAGGCGATTACGCAAGAAATGCAAGCTTGTTGTTCCGAGGACAGCGACGGCGAGGCGTTTTCGTAACCAGAATAAATATATCCAGTTATGTAAAACACAATATTACGTACTCTGCTTAACGCTCAGCGATAACCTAATGCCGGACCTATGGTCATGTACGAATGTCTGCATTAAACTAAAATGAACCCTTAATAAATACATATCTCTACGTAGTTATATATTAATTAATAATATCTAAATAGTACTACATTAGCTGCGGATTAACTCTACATTAGCCGTTCATTGAGTCCCATCCAATTCTACATCTGTCCTCCATTAGCTCTACGTCAGGTTCAATCTTCATTACATCTACACAGTACTATACAAGCGCTTTTATTACATCAAAACGAATAAATCTACTTTGCCTTCACATAGCTCTACATTATATAACATTCCTACTAAGCAACGAATATAATATTTAATATAAATTTTGAAGGTGGTAGAACCCTCTGTGGTTCAACTCCGGCGGCACCACCGCCACACTTATTTCTACCTTATAACAGCAGCGTTAAGCGCTGCTGTGTTCTGGTTTTAAGGGTGTGGTAAGGGCGACATACTTTTTCGAGGCATTCCAACTTAGTCCTCAGGGGTAGAGGCGCATCTGTGGTCGACTTATCTGGGGTTGATCACAGATGTCCATGGGCGGCAGTAGCCACTTTCCATCGGGTGGACTGCTTACCCGTCCTCTATTTCCTTATTATAAAAAAAAAGAAAGAATATTCCATCTGACTCCATGTTGGAAATGAAATCATCGAAATGGTAGACAGGGGAGTGTAGTACACTCTCACATTTAATAGATAAGTCCAATTGTGGAATAGGTGGTGAGCATATTTTATTCACAGAGGCACAATGTGATATCTGTTTACGTGTTTGTTACTGATTTCATTAACATTAAAATACAATGAATAAAAACCACGGTTTTACGTCGGCAGATGGCGAGGTGATTATTCGGTCGGGCGATTTGCATTCGGATGGATACCACCTGTTGGGCTGCGACCTGCGCTGCCTGGGCGAGGTGCGCCGCAAGCTGGAGGCCGGCGGCGTCAGCGATGCGCCCACACTGCTACTGGCCGAGTGCGTGCTGGTGTACCTGCGGCCCGACGCGGCTACCGCGCTGCTGCAGCACCTCGCCTCGTCCTTCCCGCGCTGCGTCCTGCTGGTGTACGAGCAGTGCAATCTCGAGGACCGCTTCGGCGAGGTGATGCTCCGCAATCTGAGCGCCCGCGGCTGCGCACTGGCCGGCGAACGTCTGTGCCGGGAGCCTGCCGCCCAGGCCGAGCGCATGGTGGCGGCTGGCTTCAGCTCCGCGCGCGCCTGGGACATGGAGACGGTGTGGCGCGCCCTGCCCGAGGAGGACCGCGCGCGCGTCGAGGCGCTGGAGATGCTGGACGAGCGCGAGCTGTTGCTGCAGCTCAACTCGCACTACGCGCTCACCGTGGCCACCAGCGGTGACCTCTTCGCCGACCTCGACATCAACGCGTAGAACTCACCCCTTTCGCGCCCGCGCTGTTGTCGTTGTCGCTTTGTTTCGCCGCAGACCCGTTTACGAGTTAATCATTCTGTTCGAACACGTTTCCCATGAAATCTCGGATAAGTTACGATATTAGCCGAGTTGGCCCATGTGAATCGATGGCAGTATTTTAAAATATATTGGTCCAAGAGGCAATTTTTCTCAGAATAATTCAGCAGATATCTTACAGCTCTATTATTTGTAGTGTTATATTACATTTGTATAGATTTTCCCGAAAGAATAAACCTCCCCTGCTGGCGAGGGACGTCACCGGGATTGATCATAGCTCAAGCTGAAATTATTCCTTATTAACTTTGCTTTAGTTCCTTCCACATCGATGACGGTCATATTGCTCTATGGGTAATGTTCGTGGACCACCATTTATGTTATATTGTGATATATAAATATTTGTTGTGTTTTATTTAACACTATCAGGGGTGAAATACTACCTTGTAATACATCTGGAATGCTTTTGTTGCAACATACTATTACTATAGTGTACTTCTGAGTTACTTAAATGTCATGAACTTGGTACAATTATTTGTTAATGTTAAATTGGAAATGTTGTGTGATGTAGTGTGCTATCAATGCCAAATGCAAATTTTCCGATTGACAATTGGTCACAATGTAAATTTTTCAGTATGTCAAGTTCAACAGTTTCCGATTACTTATTTTATCAATGCAGTTGCTCCTCATCAATATTGGGTAGAATGAGCATCATAAGTAAAATACAAGCCCAGTAACTGCTGAGAATAGTGTGTTTCGATCAGACATGGCCCATTTTCCTATTCACTTTCAAATTACGTTGACTTTTTAAGAAGTTGACTGTTAGTAACCGGACATTTTTGACATTTCATTTTGAGAAATGGTCACATAAAACAGAGTAGCTAGAGCAGTGGGCCACACACAGCTTCTCATTATGATAATTGCTCATTAATGCATTTATCTTAAATTACAGCTGTAACTCCTTAGTTGCTTTTATTTTACATTTAAATCTTCGTGATACAAAGTAATCATATTGAAGATTCTGTTGAGTATATAAAAGTTAATTTACTTATTTGGATTTCTTAATATATTTAAATTATAGTCAGGTCTCGACACCGAGAGGAGGATATGGGGGTACTGTCCATTATACTAAATAAAATATTTCATTTCCGTCTTCACTGATACACATATCTTCTCATAATAACACGGTCATTGTAAATGAAAGTAAACCTGTTAAAGGTATATACATAATTTTAAAGACAATGTATTCTGAATTTAAAAAAGTAGAATGATGACAAATCTGTGTCCTATTTTTAACTCACAATAAAAATAGTTAAGAGCCAGTTGAAATATGTATTTCAAAAATTTAATATCCCTGTCAGCGCTGTAACTTTGCCTAATTGTGGTTCGTTTTTGTTCATGCTTAAGTATTAATATTATTATGTACTGTGTTTTATATGGATAGTCAAGTATATATATTATATATATCTAGTTTATGATACAATATTTTATTTTTAAAAATGATTGGTCACCATTTCAATGTTATAAAATTATTTGAAGTTACTACAGTCGCGACATGCTATCAGTTCTAAATGTAAGGTGTTTTGTTTATAAAAAAACGATCCACATTTGAAAATGTCTCTCAATTTTAATTCATATTGTTTATGTCGCTGTTTGTATACAAAAATTGTAATGTCTCATTGACAACTCCTAGGTGAATAAAAAAATATAAACTGTTTAAAGTTCATTGTATAATTACTGCCGGTAATAATTCGCAGAGAACAGTGTCCGATACATTTTGTCCAGGCGCGCCTTGAAATGAAATTGCGCGTTATGATTTAATTTATGCATATGTAGTTTATAAAATGTACCTAATAGTATTTTTCATGTCATTAATGAATATTGAAAAGTTAATCTCTAATGCTCGATAGAATAGTGATACACGACGCGACGGGGTATATACTTACACTCTCCTACATGGACATGTTATAAATCGTTATTTACCAAATGTCGTCACAAATGCTAGTAGAGGCGTACTCGCGCGCGGGACGGCCGCCAGACCTCCTTGGGTCCTATACTTATCAAATGTATAATAACTAATAAGTGTTAATAAATGTTTATTTATGATATAAATGTAGTATCAATGAACGGGTAGTTTGATTCGGGCGGCGCCGCGGCGCGGCTAGATGTGCGGCAGGCAGGCGGCGATGGCGCGGCGCAGCGCCTGGCGCACGTCGGCGCGGCCCTCGCAGAACACGTGCGTGGCGTGCCGCTCCACGTGCAGCAGCGTGTCGTGGCGCGGCAGGTGCACGATGCAGCCGTCCGCGCCCGCCTCCACGCGCGCCTCGCCCACGCCCTCGCGCGCCAGCGCGCGCACCAGCGCCTGCGCAAACAACGGACCTTTTGAACAAAGTAATACGGAAGAACTCCAAATCGCTCAATAATGATGATAAGTAGATTATTGAAAAATTGATTATATGTTGGAGTGATTTCTATATTTTTATTTTGTGAAACGTGTTATTGTTGCCACGCTGCATCTAATTAATATAATATACGTTAATTAGTCTAATATAGGTACACATAATCACACCGGTAATCTCCTTATTTCTACTTATTACAATCCTCTGCCTACTCGGCAGAAGAGAACGCACCCAAGTTACGCTTACGTCCTATTATGGAACAGCTAATGAGCCTATTGTCATACACCAGACATAAATATGGATATCGAGCCTCACCTAGAAAAATCCATTAGTTCCTGACCCGAGGTTCCGGACATCTTAATGGGCAGTCGCGCTTGCAAGCAACACGACAAACGAGAAAGTCACGTCTAGTAATATAAGGAAAATTTACTGGTATCATGACCTGGAATCACAATGGCGATTTTCTTTCTTTTCTCACAGGTTCTCCCTCGTGGTGTTTTTATATATGAAGTTTCTATCAATGTGCTTAGTTTTTTATTTATTTTTTCATTCTCAGCCCTACATTGTGTTTTTAAGGCGTGGTATACTTGAGACGAAAAATTTCTTATATATTATGATACGCTATTACTACAATCCGTTACAAATAATAACAAAAGTATAAAACAATCGTAATTGAGTTATAATAGGCAATGCAGCCGAGAAAGTTTTTTCTATGCTACCTAACACTACATTTATTTGTCTGCCATTTTGCACAATTTTGTCTTGAAACAGAGGGTTTATGTACTCTGGCGCTCACCTCTACATCGAGTGCGCTCCAGTGCAAGCGCGGCGCCGGCGCGGGTTCAGGTGGTGGCAGTAGAGTCAGTCGCGCGTCACGCAGCCGCAGCGCGGCTACTAACGGTGCGGCGCGAAGGCCTGCGCGCAGCTCGCGCGGTGCGGCGCGGGCGGCTAGGTCTCCGCACAGCTCGCCGCGCGCCCAGCCGCGCCGCACACCGGCCGCGCGCCAGCCGCCGCGCCGCACCACCAGCGTGGGCACGTCGCCGCCGACGTGCGAGCGCCCCGCCCCAGCGCTCGTGCCGCCCGCGCTGGCCCCGCCCACCGCCGCGCCACCCGCGGCCGGCGCGTACTGCTCGGGCAGCGCCAGCTCGCGCGGCCGCAGCTCGCGCACGAGCTTGTTGGCTTGTGCGTAGTTGAGCGATGTGTCGATGGGACAGTGGAACGCCTTCATACTCAACGGCTGGAACGGCGCCAAAGCCTCAGCATGCGGGAAGTCCGGTTCTAGAAAATATTTTTGATTGGGATGCGGGTGTCATATTCTACATACAGATTATCGATTTTGTAGGACGCTCTTGCTATTACCAGTGAAAATGATGGCGTGCGCGGGGTTGTTGGCCCACAGCTCCACGAGGTGGACGGCGGCGCCGAATCGCAGACTAGGGTGTCCACAGAACACCACGCACGGCTGCAGAACATACAACATACATACATAAAATATATTATCATATTTATAATATATATTTTTTGTTTAGCATAAAATACGGTTTTTGCATAAAATTATATGAAAAAATGTCTTCCCTTCACGTCTTTTTAAGATGCTTATATTTATTTCCATATTACACTCTACAATACAATACAGATGGGTACAAAATAGTTTAGAACATTCATTACAAATCATTTTAATGCCAACCACATTAATAATATATTTTAATCCTTTATAGAATAGGATCTAAAATATGTACAGAATGAATATCTCAGATAATAAAAGTCGAATGTAAATCGATATTTGGACTCGATATAAAAAAAAATATTCATTTTCATCGAATTCTCGGTTAAGACGAAAATTAATTGGATTCGAATATAACCTGGCGGAAGTCCGCGCTGAAGGCGTCGTCGTGCAGGGAGCGCGCGTGGCGCAGGCGGCCGGCGCGCACCAGCGCCGCGTGCGGGAACGGCTCCTCGGGCAGGTACACGCGAGCCTGCTTGCCCACCGACACCCACTCCGCCAGGATGTTGCTGTACGCCAGTGACGAGTCGGCCACCGGCGACACCACGTACAGCGGCACGTGCTGCAGCCCCGCGCCCTCCAGGTGCGCCGACAGGCACTCCAGCAGGTCGTACAGCACTCCGCTCGGGTACACGGGGCACAGCACTGAGCCGCCGGCGCGCAGCGTCACGGTAGCGTGCACGCACAGGTCGCCTAGCATGTGGTCAGGGTTGTGCGATGGCGTTTGCGTAAGAGCTGCTAGCACCAGAAGGTCGGCTCCCCGCAGCGCCGACTGGTTGATGGGGCGCGGGTGGGTCGTTAACGTGCTGGAACCCGACACATATGCCACCTGTGGAAACCTTCTTATTTACATCACCTGCTTTATTCACGTTAGTTAAATTAAGAAACAGCTTGCACATCGTTGACCCTTTGTAGGACGTCTACTATCGTTATAAAATGTAAGTTTAAATAGTAAAAGGCTTTGATTGAACCTTTTCGTGAGCGGAGCGTAGCACCCAGTTGGCGGAGCCGAGGCAGAATCCTGAGCTGACGGCGGTGGCGTCGAGCGCCCCGTAGATATCGACGCGCTCGTCGTAGCCGACCACGCGCACGCGGGCGAGTGCGCGCGACAGCGCCGCCGGCGAGAACAGGCGACGCCACGCGCGCGGCCGCTGTGCGTGCGCCAGCGGCGCCGGCAGCAGGTGCAGCAGCTCCTTCCAGCGCCGCGCGGCGCCGCCAACCGCGCCGCCAGTCGCCGACAACCATTCTGATAGCTCCTCCAGATAAAACCTGCAAATGTCGTTCGTAAAAGTTCAGTAAATTAATAAGTTAGAATTTTAATAGTCTCAATTAACCATAAGTATATCTCAAACTATGTGAGGTAACTATATTATATGTGTTCCATATAGTGCATCTCTTTAAAATACAAAAGGTTGTCATACATTTTATGTCACTGTTTTCATAGAATTGTTTAATACATTGTGCAAGACAGTGTCATTTATCGGTAGTGCAATAAAATGAGTACAATTAAATAATTAATTCAATCATATTAAAGACAGGGACTTCAAAAAATTTACTTTTCTTACTTTTTTTAGTAGGACTCATTGTTCTAAACAGTTTAAATCACACTTCAAACTGTTCTAGCTTTCGTCCTAGAAGTATTTTGTATTATTGTTTAAGCTTTTAAATACATTTATAAATTATAAAAAGTTAAGAAGCCCTAATTTAATTTAGTACCTGCCAATTTGTAGTGTGGGTTCAGTTGCATACACCTGACCCTTGAAGCCGGTGTCTTCAGTAATGAACGGCAGTGCAAGCATACAAGTGTAGTTGGAGATAAGGATCACATCCAGTTGTGAGAAATCCACCACCTTGTCCAGCGGTGGGCAGAACTCAGGAATACTATCTACAAACACCTTACCACAGCACTCTTTTAGTTCCTGAAAATTTTTATGTGAAAGATTAACAGAATCCTTTACTCTTCACATACAATGCAGTCAAACCAGTTATTAAATTATTTATTAGTTTTAACAATTTGATAATAAATCAGTATTGTTCAATGTGGTACCATCTGATTTTATTTGATTACATAATTATCCGTGCTCTCTGCCTACCCCGTAAGGGACTCGGCGTGAAGATATGTATGTATGTACATAATTATATGCAATACTTATTGAAAATAGCAATAGATAAAATTAACTGTACTTACCCCTTCTAGGAGTGGGTCATTGATATGTGGGGGTGTGAAGTTGGGCAATGAGGCAAGTCTTGTGCTGGGAACTGGTGGTAATGGCAGAAAGTTGAGCACCGAATGGGCCGACAGCCCACAATCCAGCATGATCAGCAGCTCCTTAAATGACAGCACAAAGCATGGCTTGGCCGCATCACTACTCAGGCAGTACTGTAATAGACATAATAATAGACATTCAAATCAAATAACATAAGTTCTTAATTTACACAATTGATATATTAGGTTAAAGTGATAGTGAATATTATCATATAGAAATATCTATCTTTATTAGTAATAATTTGTTGGAGAGTTTGTTCAAATGTCAATATTGATAGTCGATATTTTTGTAATAATTTTTCTTTTCTTAAATTGTTCTTAAGTTGTTCGAGCCAATCGAGAGGTCCCGGGTTCGATTTCCGGGTCGAACACTACAAAATTTTCTAATTTAGATTTTCTAGTAGTGGTTTGGAGTCT
>DWEI01003581.1:0-12660 GCA_018245875.1 Mysoria ambigua | reverse complement strand
ATATTTTCATCATAACATGGTTCCTCAATGGACACATACATTTTTCACACAACACATGAGAGACACGCGTTAAGAACCTATTTATTCTACATAAACTTAATTTCACCGTCGCCAAATAAATTATACGCAAGCAGGTGGTTCTTTACTCTCGACCAGTAATAGGGTGACCATCTGACCGACAATAATCGGATTTGTCCTAGTTTTATAAACATCAATTGAATAAGTTAACCATATTAACGTTAGTATTGTAACAGCAGATGTAATCATTTTAAAATTTTATTTTTCTTCCTCTCCTGTAATTTTATTACCAACTAATTAAGCGCATACAATGCTGAAAACGATAATAAAATATTTTAAACACTGCATTGACAGTTCAAATCAATTTAAAAAAGTAATGCGGATAATTACAATTTGTCGTCCCCGATTCAATGATACCATATATGGTAACAGTAGGCAGTCTACGAACGAGGCTCGGTGTAACTTCGAGTCTAAAATGCCAGGGCTACATTACTACAGTGGTTTGAGCACTGTCCGACAATAATTAAAAGCATCCTCAGAACATGCCTGCTAGTGATTCCACCGGCGTAACTGTTTCGATATTAGACGGAATATTCCAGAAGCGATAGTTTGGATAGAGCTCATGGGTAGTGGGGTTCGTTTGTGGTGGTTTCATATATGTATTCGTTATAAGGTTGTTTAACTGCTCTATTGGCCTCGTTAAAACGAGTTTTACCAAATTCGTTGTCAATTAAATAATGTTACAGCTATGAAATAAATTATACTATAAATTAACATTGTAAAGTTCCGGAAAAATAATAATATGACAAACACGACAATGGATAAAACTGGAAAAATATTGCAGTATATTGGTCAATTTCTCATCCAATTATACTACAAAAATGCGTACATGTAACATCAAGCAGGATTTCTCCTAAGAGATAGGCAGAGGAGTGTAGGACATTCCCACATTACCCGTTACGTTTACGTCCCATCTTGGCACACACGATGAACCTATGGCCATACATCGGGCACAAATTCAGACTTCGAGCTGATACTAGAAATTTCAATTTTAGAAAAATCCAGGAATACCCGACCCGGAAATCGAACCCTGGACCTCTGGATTAACAGCCGCATTTACAACCACTCGGCCAATGAGGCAATCAACTCTCAGTTCATTTAATAATCAAAGGTGATGTTTTGAAAATATGTGAATTACAATGATTGTTTAAAAGAGTCGTTAACAATAAACGAATAGGTTAACATATGCCTGTTATTATTTTAGGACTGTTCGCGTCTCCATCCCAGTGATACCATACACTGCAGTCCGAAGTCATTTGTCTGACGTCTACATAAGAGAGAAACGACCAGTGTAACTGACGCATTTTCTTATCTTCCGTCGATGTTTATGGAAAGTTCTCGAACCTTTGAAGTTTCTAGGCGTCGTTACTTTCACAGATATTTCCGACCCTAAACCTCATGTTTATCTACGACCTTGACGATAAGAAACCATTTTAAAGTATCAAACCGTTTATATTATTGAAATAAAAATGAAATTCAATGAAGAATGAAAAATATAAGAAAAAAACCATTGTGATTTCAGGTAATTATCCTGTTCACTACTGAAAATGGTTATTTTACTCGGTTATTACATTTTATATACGGCATTCATATAATGACAACTAGATTACGTGTTTATCATCAGTGCCATAAAAATAAAGTATCAGAGATAACTTTTCAGGTAGGTACTAGCAATGTCGACCTTTTCACAACTTCGTATCCAATGCGATACATGCGCCATAAACGGTAATCTTAGTAGCCCTGCGAACCGTAAAACACATCATTACCAACGGCCTCTTAGATATCATGTTTGATAGTAACAGATTTTATAAAAAAAATACTTTGTAACCGGTGCGCCCGGTGTATGGGAATAGGCTCGCCACCTATTCCATAGTGGGACGTAAACGTAACTGGTGAAACGTGGGATTGTTCTACATTCCTCTGCCTGCCTATTTGGGGATTACAGGCGTCATGTTATGTACTTAGTAACCGCTTAAAAAATTCGAAAACGAATTTTAATTAAACGAGGATTAAACACAAACACATGTACTCGTAAGTAATGAATTTTGTGTTTAGATATACCTACATATTATGTTGTGTTTTGTTCGTCAAAAAGACGACATATCTTCAAACAGACAAACATAGACGACAATGCCCAGCGTCCGGGTCATAGATACGACCGGTACATCCTTCAACGATGGAATTTTTAAATATTAACACAGCCATGTATAAATACGAAACCGCAGGCAAAGGAAATCGTCGACAGGAAATGTCTCTTTATCACATTAGTAAACACTAGAGAGGTTTTCTAAACAAGTTTATCGAGCCGCTTTCTACGTTCCAGCCAACGGGGTTCCAGTACTACACACTTGATCGATAATTAATCGCCAATTTAATTCGTCTTACGCACTGGATTCCGATTCGTCGGGCACCTGTACATGTTACTCAACGCGCACTAAAAAAAAATGTCGTAAGGTCATATTAGAAAAGGCCAAACGACAAAATAACTGTGTCACACACTGCTATCGAAAACTAGAGGATACTCGTTCTTATTTATTACCGCTTAAAATTAGTTGTGTATAATAGTTGTAATGTGTTTAAAACATTTTAATATAAATGTTACATTCCATAATTTCAAATTACGAACACTAAGCCCGCGGTAAAAGCACTTTAGTGGGTCAATATCACAAAAACTACGCAGCTTGCTTGCGTAACGGATTTAATAATAAATTCGATTTACACTTCGACTATTTTGCATACAATATACGTGATATGTCTAAGCCGAATTAAACACATTCGTTCATACAGTGACTGTGTATTGACGAAAACTGTATCTAATAATCCTTTAAAATATTCAAAGGTCGTACGGATATCGATCTATCGAAAAATGTGCGTTGGTATGCGCGTTGATGTTCTTTCAAGGCACATCTGCTTACGTTACGCATTGAGGAAAACGAAAAATTATTGATGTATACATTATATATATCAACTAATAATAAATTCATATAATGAATAAATATTTGAAATAAATTTCAATGAAAAAGAACGGCGAATTTAACGAAAATACGAAATCACTAGGCTCTCCCGCCAACGCGTTTTATATGTAAAATATTTCGCCTTAAACTCGTATTTTGTGGGTCGTTCACCTCTATAAAGTATACACGTGCTAATTGATATGGAAAATACGTAGTAAATGTTGAAACTTGGATTCGATAGTTAAAGGGCTTAAACAAAGATAGTCAGGTCAGGCGGCGCCTTAAGGCAGGCTTTAATAAATGCCTGTCTCGACATTTAATAATGGCATACTTCGCAAAACATTATTAAGTATCTACTGAACGTACCATGTCCTTTACTAATTGTAAAATAAGCTTAAATCAACATCCAGATAGAGTAGAAGTTTAAGTCAAAAAAAACAGTCTAAAACTAATTTAAAATAATCAAAATACACAAACACACACGTACCTTTTCACTTTGAAGAATATTTATCAATCCTTATAGAGACACTTATTCACATAACACAGTTGCACAGAATCCAACGCAGGCATAAACCATTTGGATCTTCACCACAAATTCGAACAGAGCCACTTTTAACGAACTCACGGGCCACGGTACATGACGTGCGCGATTCAAACCGGCATCCACTTAGACGCAAGCGCGTATTGACACAGAGCCGAGCCACCTTCCGAAATAACACATGAAAACGACAAACTGTCTCACTGAAACATAGCGGTTGGTTACTAATAGTGACGTGTTATGGTATGGACACCGTCGCTGATAATCGGGCACCGCGAATCGTGCGAACCGATCGCTCGGTACGTTGTCAAGTTGAAACTAAGTCGGAACCCGCTGGCGGCGACGAAAGACCGTTGATCCAGTTGCGCGGTCGGTACAACAGTCCGACTGCTTTACCGACGCCATGTCACTGACGTAGACACATTTGTATTGCCGTCGCGTTCGCACACGGGCGCGGTGAGAGGGACAGCGCCATACGCTCGTCCATTAGAGTGGGAGAAGTCACAACCTGCGCCTGAGCGGCAAAGCCTCACAACTCAACACAACCATAGCAACAGGTGAATATTTGTTAGTGTGCGTGCATTGTTGCGAGTTTTATTCGTTTGTGTGAATGTTTTCTTGATTGTGGTATAGTGATAAAATAGTATTTTGTTCGGCGCTATTTTATCAGACCTCTACCATTGACACGATAACGCTCCGTCTGGTATGCTATTAGGGGAATATATTAAGGTTAAATGTTATTTTTTACGTAATAAGCTTCATACTATATGCAAGTCACGTTCGAATTTCAAATTCACGTTCGATTTCTCAGCACGTTTAGTTTTTCATTAGTAGTGTTTCCTAGTCGTATACTTAAGTAGTTTTAATAATAAACCCGGTAAACATTTGACATATAATAACATTCATTCCTATCTAGCGAGACTCAAGTTCAAGTTTCAATCCAAATAAGTTTACATTAGTAAACGTTGGCCCATCGCCAGGGATCAGAGCTACCTACCTGGTTTTTTTTTATGAAAGCACGCTAAAGGCAATCTTTTTTATCAACGTTTATAATAATACTTATATTTATCCTATTATGTTAAAAAATGTTCTCTAAAGACGTGTGAGGTGTGCCAAACTGAACTTGGCCAGCTTGGTAGACTATCGCCAGAACGTTCTCATTCTGAATGAAAATCTGTGTTGAAACAGTGGAACAATAAAACGCTCGGCAATAAACATTTTATTTATATTAAACAGTAACGTAACAAAAACGAAACATTACGCCTGTAATCCCCGAAGGGGTAGGCAGAGGAATGCAGAATATTCCCACGATTCACCGGTTACGTTTACGTCCCACTATGTAATAGGTGGTGAGCCTATTGCCATGCATCAGGCACGTATCCAGACTCCGAACCACAACTAGGAAATCTAAATTAGAAAAATTGTAGTGTTCGACCCAGGCATCGAACCCGGGACCTCATGATCGGCAGTCGCACCTGCAGCCAACACGACCAACGAGGCAGTCCATCTTATTCGTTTTAAATTTCTTGAATCGACTATGTTTATAGCTTCAGAACCAAATATGGGATAAATAAAAATGTTAACTTGTTTATTTTTTTAAGTTTAATCAGGTATTGAATCTTAAATCACAAAAAATAAGTATACAAAGCATTTAGTAACAAAATCAGCTTCGTTAAACAAAATCAGTAGTTTCTTCATTTTCCATATATCTAGGATCCTACAACACTTTTATTTTCTTAATTACTGCTCATAATCCTAATACTGAATCCAATTTGAAGTCTGGTATTGAATATTTTTATTAAAAAACCCGTTTAACTGCCCGAAAACTGCCTTCTGTCTCCTGTATTTTCTCCAGCTAAACTTTCAGTTTGGTAGTGCTCTTTTGCTACTTCATGCATCCTAGAGGACTTTAAGCGTGACGCCAGCATAAACGTTACTTTACACACCGGGATAACTTGCTTTGTTTTATACTTTGGTATTGAACATTTCAAATTAAATGCCCTAGGATTTGTACTTCCCTTTCTTGGCCGAAAACGTATAACAATGTGCTTAGTTACACGATTATCTTATTTAGTCTTAGAATTATATTCATACAGTCTTTTACGATAATAATAGAGGTCCTGATTAGCACGTAACATACATTTCCAAGATTTGGAGATGTTTGCATGTTGGCTCTTTAGGAAAACCAGTAGCGGAACATCTGAAAAAGAATATTTACGACTTAAACAAACGATTTATGACTTTAAAAAATTACTACTAGTATTTTATTGTACAAAACATCCATCATCATCAATATTATGGACATAACTAAAAAGTAATGGAAAAATTAATAATAGCTACATTGACCTGGGCATCGAACCCAAGACCTTGTGTATATGTATAAGCAGCGCTGGCGATCACTAGTCTAATGGGCAGTAACCTTAAAATGTAAGTGAATTATAAAAAAGAAAATAAATATTATGTAGGTAGTAATTTAAAATGATAAAATGTGGTGGCAGCCCTGCAACTTGTTACAGTTTTCGTTTTTTCTCCGTTTTATTTTGCTGCATCTTTATGTTACTTCTTTTCCTAGATCGACCCTTATGGCCGCCATTAGGGCCGACGACCGGACTGAATTGATTTGAAGATATTCGTGTTTTTTTTTAAATAGAATGAAGATTTTACGTGTCATTTAAACAGCAAATAAGTAGACATGTTTGGAATGTAAGATTTCAACAACTTTAGTTTATAGTTCTGAATACGTTAATATAAAAAGTACACATACGATGGACATATTGATGGTATTTAATATTTATCAACTCAATTAAACTTATACCTAAAAGAATCGTACATGAACATGAAAGTGTATAAGGAGAATGAAAAAAAATGTTTATCAGTTTATACACGATTCTAATACGCTCAATTACCGGCGTAACTAGTTCTATGAGTAAGTGCTTGTAGGAACATATCATAGTATATAGCAGCTATATATTATGCGATGTAAATGTAATGTCGTCTACCAGTGCGATTAAGGTCTAATAATTACCATACTATCTTCAAGCTCAGTATAGAATCGGTCTAGCAAATGAGCGCATAATTTGAACCTTGCTCAGAAAATAAACAAATTTTGCTTTCAAACAAATGTGAAAAATAAGAAAATTCATCAACATGTTTGTCTTCAAAGTGATTTTGTTTATTTTGATGTGGACTCACATAAATGCTTACAACATTCTCTGCTTGTTGCCATATCCAGGGAAAAGTCATCACTTCGTGTTCGCACCGATACTTCAAGAGTTACAAGCCAGAGGTCATAATTTAACTGTGGTGTCGTTTTTTCCAATGGTGTCTCAGAAAAATCGTCGTGATATTGACTTGAGAAGTTTGGCGCCGTTATATGTTGAGATAGTAGACTTGAAAAACTTCGATTATTCTTTTTTCGGGCTGGAAAAATTCTTTGAACATATATTCTTTGCCACTAAATTGGCGAAATCGCAGCTACGACTTTGCAAAGAAATTTTGGATTCAAAAATATTCGAAGAATTTGTCACAGCAAAAGGCAATTATGACCTAATTATTGTTGAACATTTTAACAGTGACTGCATGTTAGGCATTGTCCATAATTACGGACTCCCTTCAATAGGGCTGATGTCAACTTCCATGCTCCCATGGACACCCGAAAGGGTCGGGACTACTGATAACCCAGCCTTCGTTCCCAATATAATGCTACCTTTTACTGCTGAAATGAACTACTTAGAGCGAGTACAAAATACAATTTGCCATTACTTTTACTTATTTTGGTTTAAATGGTTTATAAGAGAGGAAGAACAACGTATTTTAGAGAAAAAGCTTTCAAGACGTCTACCAAAATTGGAAGATGTAGGGAAAAACACTAGCGTTGTTTTAATGAACACATATTACGTTTGGAACGGTGTGAGATCAATTCCACCTTCAATTGTAGAGATAGGCGGAATACATCTACACAATAAAAGAGTGCAGCCTCTGACCCCCGTAAGTGATAAAACTATTCGAAATTGGACTTCCAATAATGACTCAATACTTGGTACTTATTTTCTAATGATATAATATATAAGTTGAACAAACCTGACTTTTGGCCTGTTAGAGTTCAATGGCAGATAAATTTTATTCCTCGATGTGCTTCCTAGGTCAATGTACGCTATGTAATGACAGTGATTCTGTCTAAGATTTTATAATATATAAAATGACACTTATATTTTTATATTATTCATAGGATCTAGAAAAATTCGTTTCCGAGGCGAAGGATGGATTCATCACTTTTAGTTTCGGTTCTTTAATCTGTGGTTCGACATTACCGGAAAAGCGGGTGCGTGCCATTTTGAAAATATTCGCGCGTTTACCGCAACGTGTCGTCTGGAAATGGGAGACAGATTTGGTCGACGTGCCTGAAAACGTTTTCCTTATGAAATGGCTGCCTCAATATGATTTGTTACGTGAGTTGTTAATGAATCCAATAACAGTATTAGTCGACTATGAAAAGCAATACGAATGTTTACGATTAGTTTAATTCGTAACACCTACGTAAAACCGTCTTTTTCAGATCACAAAAATTGCATAGCCTTCATTACCCACGCTGGTTTGCTGAGCCTTACCGAGGCTGTATCCGCAGGCGTACCTGTGCTCGCGGTGCCCGTACTGGGCGATCAGTACAGTAATGCAGTACACGCGAAAAGTGCTGGCATAGCTGATGTCCTAAGGCTACAGAACTTGGATGAAATACATTTTGAGAACAGCTTAAAGAAAGTCTTATCAAAAGAGTACGTAAGATGGGTTATGACACGTATTATAAAACAAAATACTAACGCTTTAGTAGTAAATACATAAATAGTAACTTCACGCCTGTAATCCTCGAAGAGGTAGGGAGAGCAATACAGATTACTCCCACGTTTTACCAGTGGCGTTTACGTCCCACTATGGAATAGGTAGTGAGCCTACTAGCAAACGTAATTTAGACAGTTCCAGTAGTGTCCAATCCAGGATTGAAACCCAGGACGTCTCGATCGGCAGTGGCACTTGCAACGAACACCACCAACGAGACAGTCAATAATAAGTAATTTTACTCTTGGGATTGATAAATACGATGTCAGCAAGTGACTGCCTCGTACATGGGACTGCTGATCGATAAGGTCCTGAGTTTTAATCCCAGGTGAGGTACAATTATATTTTACTAACTTAGATTTGTTTGTCACTGTGACAAAATTGGGACTTAAAGGTAATCGGTGAAACCAGGGCGTCTTCTATATACTGCTCTGTCTAGCTCTTAGGGGAATACGTGATGTGTGATGATACGTCTTTAACACAGCGCAACCATATGCAATATGTGGATAACTTAAAACTTAAAAGGCATCCTGGATAATGCGGATAATAAGGATTTATTATTTTTAATATAAAAAAAATCATATCAAAAAAATCTAATAACATTTACGTTGGGTCGATTGAATGTGTAATGTCAATTATCAAACATTCACAGGATGCGGGAGCGCGCGAAATGTGTGAGCAAAATGTGGTGGGACCGGCCGAGCAGCCCCATGCAGGCCGCGGTGCATCACATCGAGCGTACGGCGCGCCACAAAGGTTCGGACATGTCTACTCACGCTCGCTGGTTGAGTACGTGGCAACTCGCGTTACTAGACGTATACATGTTTGCTTTTGGAATATTCCTAGCATTTTTATTGATTATAAGAATCGCGATAACAATTGTGTACAGGAAAAAGAAACAATGTTAAGTTGTCTCCATTATGAAAATGTATATCAAATGTTATAAAGCAATTATGATTATGTACATTGTATATATAGGCCATATTCTTTATTAATATCGTCATTACCGAATAAAATGATGTATTGCTAGTAGAAACAAAGATAAAAGCTCCAAATATTGCGAAATTTGTTAAAAACTTGTATATTTTGGTCTTAACCCCGCGTTGGTCGTGTATGCTGCAAGGACGACCGCTGATCGTGAGGTCTTGGGTTCAAATCCCGGTTCAGACACTATTGGATTTTCTAATTTAGACTTTGTAGTGACTCTGCATATGTGCATAGAGTTAGGTTCACCACCTTAGTGCCGCTTAGTGGAATGTAAACGACACTGGTGAAACATAGTAATGTACTATACCCCTCTGCCTACCTCTGCAGACATTATAGTTGTTCAACAACATAACTTTTATTATTAGTTGTGTCACAGCTCAATTTTTTTGTATAAAAATATCTTCTTACAATATATTCCATAAATAAAACAAAAATTTCAGTAAAAAATAAATAAAATTTAATGTATCTGATTTAACATTCAATAAACATTTACAAAAATATTTCATTTATTTTGTATCACATAATGAGCAGCAGTCAAGAAGGCACTTGTTTCAATATTATCTTAATATATTTTTCATAATTTGGACTAGAATGTAAAATAACATGAACGATAAAAAAATATCCTATGGAATGTAATAGTGTATGAAGAGTGTATAACAGATCCATAAAAAATGTTAAAACTGTTCACCTATTTACAATATTTTGATATAGTCAATAAAATTATTGGAGTGTATAATATAAAAAATATATATAATAATATTAAGTACACAAATATATCATTCAAGTTGGTACTTAATAAACGTTGGCAAAACAAATGCTGCCTTGTGGAGGTCACTGTTGTAGAATCTTAAGTTCATGGCCTTCTCCTCTTCGGCAGTAAATGTTATTGTTGGCTGGTTAAAATTGACATCTCTGTCTAGGGAGCCTATCACGAAACCAATTGTCCCCGATGGGTATGTCGGCACGGATGTGTATGCATAGGCGGCAGCTGGGAATTGATTCCTGCAATACTTCAATGTACTGGTCACTAGTTCTATATCGTTCCAGAATGTGCCAGATTGGGAGCACACAATACCGTTCGGCTTTAATGCACTTTTCATTAAAGCAAAGTAGTCCTCCTGAAACAGACTCACTGCGGGCCCCACAGGGTCACTGCTGTCAGTTATAATCACATCAAACTCCTTGCTATGGTTTTTCATAAACTCGAAACCATCGCAAATATGTAGAGACAATTTTTCACTATTAAAACCCACAGCCATAAAAGGCAAGTATTTCTTTGAGATTTCAACCACTTTTGCATCAATTTCCACCTGGAAGCAAAAACATTAGTCATCAGTTGAATGTTGTATGTTAATACATTTAAGTTAAACCTCAGATGGAATACAATGTGTTGATGGACAGAAAAACACGATGAAATGATGTTTTTCAAATGGAATATACCAATGACAAGATCCATATTTTACAGAAGGGTTTGAATGGGTTCAGACAGTCATATATCACATATAAGATCAAAATGTACACTATCTGTTACATAATCAGGATCTTATCACACTTAATGAACAACTTATTAGAATAATTATATACATGGAAAATCAAACATAACACTATTTTAATAAACTCTGTTTTAATAGAACTATTAATTAGTCAAAAATGCATGTTTTTAAGCACACCATGCTTCACAAAATGCATAAGGACATTCTACAGACAATGTACATTAAATCTACAGGTTCACATACATCGTTTACTAGTTTTGTTCCATAAGAAAGTAACATTCTATGGCACACTCAAAAGTCTTCCATAAATATTCACAATTATAGATAAATATATTGTTCAAATAGACATCCGACAACAAGTTTATACTATCATAAACTTCATTTGACCTTCTATTTGAATAATGATAATTACGAGTATGTCTTATCTGAGCTTCTTCAAATAATGAATTCATTTGTAGATCTACATTAGTACACACAAATATTTTTAAAGAGTGAAATATTTATTGTACAATATCACTAGTTTGTTATTCTGTATGAAATTTAGCTCCATTTAGATCAGGGGCACCGGAAGTGGGGTGCAGGTGGGTGCAACTGCACCCCTCTGTCCAGAAACAAAGTATATTCATGATGACCATATGAGTGAAGAAAGGTACATCATTTTCATGAGAAATCAACAACATGAATTTTATATTGAAAAACATTAAAAATATGTTGTATTATGTTGTCATTTGAATAATAACTGAATGTGTCTAAATTGCTGCCAAATTTGTTCATAACCTATTATATTTATAAATTTCATTACTTCATAGCTTCATACTGTCATTACAAAATCAAGTAATATTTGGTAATAAAGGTACAATAATTAATGCATTCGAAAAAGTATTTAATACCAACTCCACATGCTGTACAGGTATAGTTCTATATTTTATATCGGTTAATAGTAAAATAATCCTGTTATGTGTTAAATAATCCTGGCAGTGTCTATTTGATTATATTTATATGTTTAGTTGCAAAATATTATGAAATGTTATTTCTCAATGCTAAGAGCATTTCAGCTTTCTATAACTAGCATTGGATTTTTTCACTTATAGGGTTTTATTAAGCGAACATATTAAGACTAAGTGAAACAATTATTTTCTTATGAATAACACACATATGTGATCATGACAATAGGTCATTTGATGATTCAAATAGGATCCTAGTTTTATAAAGATTGTTTATGGATTGCAGCGACCATACAGGTGACCTGACCACCGGATTGGTCACTTACCTATATCATTACCAATACCGGAATCATGTGGTGACAGTGGCAGGGTTATTCCTTATTCAGCGGAATAGTGATGTGACGAAACACTGGCCCACAGATTTGTTTCTGAATTAACTTCCCTAAAATATAGACTTCTAAATTATAATTCACAAGTGTTTTGAAGCTGTTTTGTTCATTACATCTTTTTTTCCACAGTATTTACGGTACAGGTAATGCTAGCAGAGGGATATTTAAATATGTAATGTGGTATAATTACCTGTACAATTTCTTTTACTTTAGGATGTTTCGCCACTTCCCTCGCAACCCCTCCGTCTCCACCACCAACTATAAGCACCTTCTCGGGATTCTTGTGACAGCATAGAGGTAGAAATGATATCATTTCCTGTAAAAAAATATTTATTGAAACTTGTTTTTAATTTTAAAATCATTTAATGATAAACGTAACTTCACGCCTGTAATCCCCGAAGGGGTAGGCAGAGGAATGCAGAACATTCCCACGATTCACCGGTT
>DWEI01003580.1:0-12661 GCA_018245875.1 Mysoria ambigua | reverse complement strand
AATACATTACACTAACAGGGCCATTTATTTCAATAATTTAAAAAGACGCATACACAAATTATTTATTTATGATGTTATCATCATCATCATCATCAGCAGCCTGTTGCAGTCCACTACTGGACGGCATAAGGGGTTATACTGGTCATGCGGTTTCGGGATGCACTTCTTGCACGGTCAATGCTGCTTTCTATAACCGGGCAGGACATTGCAGGCCTTCGCAGAGCGCGCATTATTGCAATCTGCCAGCATCAAATATAGTCGCCTCTTACGAACCCGCTGTATCGGGCATAGGGTCGATTAATGTGTCGTTATTCCGCGCCGGCACGGATACTGATGTACGGATAACGGATAACACATTATGTTAAAATTATTATTTTCCTACTTTAAAACTGTGTCGGACCAGATCCTACGAAAGTTTATGTTAAATGAGATTTTCTTTTTGTTTCAGTATTTTTCGAGCCCACAGACCGAAGGAAAGCAATCAAACCCTTGCATAAAGTGAATCAATTAACCTACTCATCGCCTAATATTTCCGAATTGAGAGCAATGGCTGTGACCATAAAACCAAATCTCATTGTAGATACTAGTACAAAGCTTGATGAAATCATGGAACTGTCTAAAATTGTAACCAAACATATTGGTCTATTAATTGTTACATTGGGTTCGGAAGGGGTCATCACAATTCAACGAGTACATGAATATGGAAAAGAACATTTGTCTGTACGAGTCTACCATGTTGACGCTATTAAGCATGTAGAAAATGTGTCAGGTGCTGGCGACTGTTTTTCTAGTGGATTTATACATGGCACACTGTTGGGTGTGGATGAACAATCATGCATTTCTATGGGGTTCGAAGCAGCCAAACAGGCATTGCTTTGTAAACAAACTGTACCCAATAAATTTAATTTCCCATCTAACATACAACAAGTCAAGTTCGAGACTTGGAAATGTAACATACATTAATTAACCTCCTACACACTTAACAAAATGACTAAAATTAAAACCACTTATTATTGTAAAAAAATTATAATCTTACTCAATAAGGCATCCTTAACAGGTGCTATATAAAGCTAGGTAAATGTGTAATCTATAGTTTAATATCTCACATTGAGGCATTCTTGTCATTGAACTGATGCTTCTCATCAGTCTCATAGCTACTTAGTCTTATGTCTAACTCTACAGATATGCATCATTACAATGTCAACAATGTGAATACTTAATAAATATTATTCTTATAATAGAAACATTTTACATCATGCTAAGACCATTTGTGTCAAAGTATTAAACAATACAATTTAATCTAAATATAGTTTAGAGATTCTGCACCAGATCAGTGGACGGACGTGTTACCAGTTGTACGTAAATCTTAAAGAAAAAAATGAGAAAAGTGAAGTAAAAAGTTCACATCTAAATAAAATTAAATATCTGTATGGCCGGGATATGCCGCTTTTCTCTCTTGCATTGTATATGAAGATGGTTCACGGCTTTGCATCTCATGGAGTCTTTTATATTTTTGTACTCTGGCTTCTACTAGGAAGAGGATGCCGGCTGGAAACAGGAATATGACACCAATGACTCCAAGAGCAAATGCCCAGCCAAGATCATTGTGCTCCCAATTAGGCATCCAGTCGCGGCCATCACCCCTGGCGCCAAAAGTGACAACTGATATG
Source organism: Mysoria ambigua (assembly GCA_018245875.1). NCBI lineage: Eukaryota > Metazoa > Arthropoda > Insecta > Lepidoptera > Hesperiidae > Mysoria > Mysoria ambigua. The sequence goes on along the minus strand of DWEI01003580.1, from coordinate 10,991 downwards.
ATTCCCGAGAAACCTGCAAGAAGATATGACATACTTATAATTTTAAAATATTCTGCACATTTTATACTATGGACTCATATTCATGATGAAATAAATGATAAAACTAAGCCTTGTTGCTCTATTAAGTATGTAAAGGTAACATCACACCTGTGATTCTCAAAGAAGTGGGCAGAGCAGTATAACATATTTCCATGTTTCACCGTTTACATCTACATACATTATACATCAATTAGAAATTTCTGCTAGAAAATTTAAGTCAGAAAAATCCAATACAACCTTACCCAGGATATGAACCTCCCGATTAGCAATCAGACTTGGACCAACTTGACTAATGAAACAATTCGACGGTCCCTATGTACATAAAGACATGTCAAAACTGATTATTTCAGGAGAGTGTATTTTATGTGCAAACCACTCTAGAAATAATTATACATATACACAATATTTTTTTTTTCTGCAATAGTTTATTAAAATTAGGGACTTGATGACAGTATTTATACAAATGTATATATTTAATAATTTCCTGGAAAAACTGACAGGTGACTGTTTTTACACTGATATTTAAATAAAAGGATGTGAGACAAGTCTATACACAGGAATGTTCTTCATTAACAGCAACCGGTTACAAAAAATGGAATTTTAATAGAATGTTCAATGCAAACAGAATTCTGTTATTATTGTTAAAGGAATTCATGAAACGACTTAAAATCGGCAATCATGGTTATAAGAATACATTATGTAGTAAATGATGTTAGGACAGACAAGACTGCATGTGCACAGAGTGGTGCACATTTTTAAACATTGAACAAAACTATAAGTATAGATGTCCGCATACACAACATGTATTGTTTATTAATTATAATACTTGTTATCTTATATGATTTGTATATTCAGTTAAATACTATCCAATATTTAAGAAAAAATCTTATATAGATATGTGCATATGGACAATCTGAAGCCATTCATGCAATAAAAAAATGACATTTTTGACTTGTCATTATGTATGTAGGGTCCGTCGAATTGTACTTTAATAGGTGCAATGTCAAAAAATAAATGATAAACCGAATGAGTTTTTATTCATGAAATACAACACCTTAAATAATCTGAACTTACCGCCAATAACTAGAACAGTTCCCAATGTAACCAACAAAGTCACATAGCCATCATCATCTTTGTCTTTTTTCAAATACAGATTTGTTAAAAACATTGATACCAATACACAAGACACTGTAATGGTGAAGAAGAATTGGGTTGCTATAAAGAACCCAGGCAGCAGTATGTCATGTATAATATAATACTCTTCTTCGAAAATCCACCAGCATCCAGTAAATATAGTATCATACCAGTGATGTTCATCTTGAAATCCATTGAAACAAACTTCCCATAGACCTGAACATAAATACAATAGGATAACGAACGGTATTGATTTAAAAATGAAGATCAGTTTTAAATTGTTGAAAAATGTAGTATACAACATAAGTTAAAAGTGAGATGCATGAATATATTAATACACATGCAATGTTTTAATAGAAACTCACCGATTTTTACAAACTTCGGATTCTTAAGCTTGCCGTCAGTAACTAACCAGTATGGACTTACAAAAGCAACGATTATAAATAAAGACGCAATGGAATAAAAACTAACTGCACATAGACCCGTTTTTGATTTCGACAAAACCATTTTATGCTTGTATATTATAAAAAATTAAATAAACAATAAACCGAAATAACTGACACTTGTACACACCCAAAACTGCCAAATTTATGTTTGTCAAATACAACAATCATGGAAAGTAGTTTAAAAGACTAAGATTACTTATTTTTTGCCATGTCTGTATTCACACATGAGTACAGTTTTTTGAAATCTTGTGTACAGTTTTTTAGAAACATTGTTTTTAGTATTTATAGGTATTTATAGGTATTTATCTTTTTATATAATATTCGTATTATATTACCTTATACAAATCATTATGTCATTCTTCAAGCATTGTCAGATAATAATGACAATGTCATAATATATGACATTTTTGACAATGATATGTTCAAAATAAGTTAGGAATTCTACTTAATACAAAAACAAACAATTTTAAGCCAGTACAGCAAACTAATATAATTTTTATTGGTTTGCGATGATAGTTCGATTACTGCAAAGAACATGTTGCCATCGGCGTATCCTGCAGTTAGGGTCCACAATGTGTGTACAAGGGAACCCGTATAGTCAAAATAATATCACTTTAAATTATTTGTGCAAATATTTGAATATCACGGAAAACCAGGCTAAATTTCTTCAATTGAAAAATCGAGGCTTAAATCGATTACACGGAGAGGAAATTAAAAACTTGGTGAAAGTGATAAACGAATTAGGATATCCAAGTGATGTGCTTGTGGAGGAACCGACACTCTTTAGCATGTTACCCATCACATTGAAATTTCGACATAAGGTGTTAAAAGAGTGTGGGGTACTTGATTTGTCAGCTAAACATATAGTGACCTATTTTCCACTATTAAAGCAGAAAACCGTTGGAGAACTAAAAGAGTCTGGTGTTATTTCACCTCTTGAAAATATAGAAAATAAATTAGCTAACTGTATGACACAGTGGCCCACATCAATTACCACTTTGGTCTATGGCAATGTAGATAATCTTACATTATACTCACTGAGACTTAAAATCATTCAGCGATACCTAGAATTAGTTTTGGACTTAACTGAGGTTGAATTTTATAGAGGCCTCAAAACATATCAAACACTCAAACATCGACCCTTGGCAGTAATAAATGAAACAGTCGAAATATTACAGACACAAGTTCTAATGCCAGCTGAGAAAATAAAGTCAAATTTTTATTTATTACATGCAGATCCAGAAAATTTGAAAAATATAATCTTTAAATTAAAGTCTATAGGTGGTATTGACATCAAAGATATTTTAAGGATGCACCCAAAATTAGCAATAAGAAATTATACATTATTGCTGAAAATGAGGCAGTTATTTGAAGAATATGGTATTACTAACGAGGCTCAGAGGAGATGTTTCCAAATTTATTCCCTTGGACCTGATACAGTGAGGGAGCGGCTGGAGAGGGCTAAAAGAATACCTGAATTCAATTCATTTTTAACACACCCTAGGTTTTTGAAAATGATACATTATGAAAATAAAGCTATGAAGCGGTTACGAAACTTGTATGAAATGGACAAGAAATGTTTAACTTTAAACATCCTGTCTGGGAGCTCGGCACATTATGAAGTATTTGAGAAGGCACCTGGTGACCGCTTAGGTAAGGGGAAAGACTTAGTCTTTTGCATATGCAAGTTATTAGGAAATACTTATAGCATGAGCAATGTAAGGAGGAGGCTCAAAAGACATCCATTTTGGGTCAACATACCATTGGTTCAAGTTACATATGTATTTGGAAAGTTATCCAATGAATTTTCCACCAAGGACATTTACGAGAACTGCCCAATTTTGCTGTACCCGTGGAATAAAGTGAAAGAAGTCATAAAAATGATTAGTAAAGATTATCAGAACAATAACACATTACATATACACGAATATTTAGACTTACAAAGTCTGAATAAATCACAAAAATTAAGCTTAGCATTATATTTTCTTGAAAAGAATCATTACTTCACAGGAAATGGAGTTTGGAATGAAGAAAAAAATAAAAATGTTGACAATGTTTTGAATGTGCCAGTAAATAATAAAAGTGTATTAATACAGTATATCTATATTTTATTTGTGCATTTTCACATATTTAATTCACACCTGCCCCATTGGTTGTTGGTTACAAGTGTGACTGCCGATCGAGTGGTCCTGGATTCAAATGCTGGGTCGGCTCTATTTGTTATTTCTAATTTAGATTTTCTAGTAATGACTTGGAGTCTCAATGTGCTAGTACATGGAAATAGTCTCACGACCTATTCCTTAGTGAGATGTGAACTGTCACAAATGACATTGAATTGTACGGCACCCTTGTGCCTTACCCTTCAGAAATTACAGAGATTATTAAATTTAGTTGTAATTTAATAATATGTATATTTATGAAAAGATAATGAGAAATAAGCTTTTCAAATGTACTGAAAAAATACGAAAACTCGTATTTTGATAACAGGAGTTTACTTTAAGAAATTTAAAACTAAGTACATTTTTCAAACAGAAACAAAAGTGTCAGTAAAGAAGTGTGAAAAAATAACAATTTCAGTCTTTATCTTCATATATTGATATCGATCTTCGTTCAAGCCACTCAAGAAAATCAAAAATTGATAAGAATTGTGTTCCTTTCTGTTAGTATTTTTCTCAAATTACCATAGTGAATAACAAATTGCTCTTTTTATATAAAGCAATATTGATTCATTTATTGAATTTATTTAGCATGAATTGCTATAGAGTCAGGTAAAAATAAAAACTGGTGAAACGTTGAGTGAACTAAACTCGTCTGCCTCTATTTTGGGGATTATAGTTGTGATTATATATTTTTTTACATTTAGTGTTTTACACGAAAAATTTATAAGATACAAATTACTGGGTCTAAATTCTGAACTCATTACAAGTTTTATTAAATTTTAAAAACGGTCATAATATTTAAAAGCGTGCAGTGTGTTCCTCTCTAATATAATAGGCTGAAAGAATTATATCCAAAACCGCGTATTCTAAAAAATACGTTTTGACAGTGACACTGCTGTCTGAATTGGACAGATTTGATTTTAATACTTTAGCCAACCAACAGGACTGCCAAGACCAAGAAATTCTGCATCAAGCAGGAAAGGAAAAATGGCGACTTTACTACCTCGTTCTATTGGTCTTGCCGAAACAGTTATTTTGAAAAATGGATCGAAGGTATTATAAACCTATATATGTGTTATTAGTTGCATATTTGTCAAAAAATATTTTTTTATATGTGTATCAATGAATTTAATGAATTTTAACCAATATCATAACTTATTTCTATGTGAAATTTTCATTTAAAATTGATAAGGTTACGCAACAAGAGAACAACAAAAATCCTTGAGTTAATTAAATAAATTGGAACAAATTTATAAATTTGACCTTGTCCATTTTAATATGTAAATCTTACGTCATCATTTGCGCTTATCAGTGTTTATTTTTTCAGTAAATTGCCCTTTGTATTTTACATTATATTCTACTTTACCGACGTATATTTGTTTATGTCATTCAAAGTTATAAATATCTCGGCGGACTTCACATTGACAGTGCGAAGGCCATTGAAAGCTGAAGGATTTATTATTTTGAGAGGCTATAGAGTGCAATTTGTGTGACAGTTGGTGGCAGCCACAACGGCTTCCAGTCTGCCCAGCAAACAGCAAGTCCGTCACCTAAACGTGCACGAGTACGTGAGCTACACGTTACTTCGTGACAATGGCATTCCTGTGCCTAAATTTAACGTCGCCAAGACCAAGGACGAGGCAGTCAAGTTCGCCACTGATCTCAACACAAAAGACATCGTACTCAAGGCTCAGGTATGTTTTTATATCACAAACTGCACTGTTGTACTAATTTTTAATAAAATAATGAATGTTAAAAATTAATTATTGTTACAAAGGTACTGGCAGGAGGCAGAGGCAAGGGTTCATTTAAAAATGGCCTCAAAGGTGGTGTCAGAATGGTTGATACGTAAGTTGGTTTTTTATCCTTTTATTGTTTCACTGTTGGACACAGCTCTATTCTCAGAATGTCAGGGTTAAGGTCATAGTCTGCCGCAGTGGCCAAGTGTGAGTTGGCAAACTTCACACACTTTAGGGAACAATTTTTTTTTTGAGAACTCTAAGATGTACATTTCCTCACGATTTTTGTCTTCATCATTATAGAAGGTAATATTTAATGTTATAAATGTAACTTCATACCTGTAATCCCCGAAGCGGTAGGTAGAGGAATGCAGAACATTCCCACTATTCATCAGTTACGTTTATTTCCCACTATGGAATAGGTGGTGAGCTTATTGCCATGCAGACTCTGAAACACTATTAGAAAAACTAACTTAGACATAGTTTTGTAGTCTTCGACCCGGGAATGGCACCCGGGACCTCCTTATTGGGATTCACACCTACAACCAACATAACTATCGAGGCAGTCATATTTAATCTTATAACTTACATTTTGTACAAAAAAGTGGGCATGGGGACTTCAACCTGGCATCCCAGAGTGTGAGGTCAAATTTCAAACCACTGGGCTAATACTCCAAGATCCTATACTGAACTCTTTTTATCTTATACTCTACTAGTTTATTTTTGCACCATTTAATGCATGCCTATTTATACTAGTTGAAATTGAGTTGCGCTGTGCGTTCCACAGGCCTGAGGCAGCCGGTGACATAGTTAGCAAAATGCTTAAGCAGTACCTGGTGACCAAGCAAACTGGATCTGCGGGAAGGATTTGCAACATGGTGATGGTGACCGAGAGGAAATTCCCGAGAAGGGAATTCTACATTGCCATTATGATGGAACGCAGCTTCAATGTATGTTATATTACAAGGAATTGTATAATATGAAACAATATTTTTACCTATGTAATAATAAACATAACTTCACACCTGTAATCCCTGAGGTAGTCACAGGAATGCAGAACCTTTTCACATTTCAGCAGTTTCAAAATTGCACATTTTCCCAGTAAATTGGGAAATATTCGACCTGTAAACACTATAGGGATGGTGACCTTTAATAAATATTGTAATAGCATTATTTAGTTTCCAAACACTGATGACAACATATTCTCTTTACATACTTTTATTCTATTTATAGAGTTTTTTATACTGGCAACTTATAACAAAAATAAAATGTATTTATAATATATCCCTAAGCTCAGTGTGCCTTAAGCATAGGCTACTTACAATGTAGTTTATCCTGAGCAACTCACAGCTGGCCAGGCATCCTTACTTGTTTGTTATTGATGTGAAATGAGTTTGTTTATAATTTTAGGGCCCAGTCATTATTGCATCATCTCAAGGTGGTGTCAACATTGAAGATGTTGCTGCTGAGAACCCAGATGCCATCACTTACGAACCCATTGACATAAAGACAGGCATCACTGATGAACAAGTGAACCGTGTCATCGAAAAGGTTAGGTTTTTCATAAAGATAGCACATGATTTATCCTTTTACCCTTTATCATTTTTTTCTAATCATTGTTTTATTCATTTGTTGGTATATGAGTCTAGTGTCAGATTAAGAGGCTTACACTTATGCCACACTGGCCAAGTGGGAAATGGCAGATTTTTTGTGCTTTAAAAACTTTACCTTAAAAAGCTTATCCAACATTAATTGACATCTATCATAATGATAAAATATTGATGATTCATAGAGAGGAAACCAGTGTATGAGTCAGTCTAGTGAATTGACTATAATTCAAAAGGAATTTATTATCCAAAGAGCTTATTGGTCCTTATTATTATTGTTATTTTCCTTATTATTGTAGATATTTAGCGCTCTGTCCTATCAGCCTGTCCTGTGACCTGTAAAATCGTATGATTATGCAATTTTATTTTACATTTATCTCATACATCAACAAAGGAGTTTCACTTCAAAAAGAAAAAGATTTTTATGATTGCAATTTTTAGTGTTTCACGGTTTCATACCTGTTTTTTATATCTCAGATTGGTCTTCAAGAGAGAGCTGCCGAGGCTGGTGATGTCATGAAGAAAATGTACGACTTATTCCTGAAAAAGGATGCCCTTCTGATTGAAGTCAATCCTTATGCTGAAGACGCCCTCAGTGGAAATTGTAAACATTTATTTATTAATTGTGCTATAGTGTAGTATTGTAGATGGAACTGCCACATTGATATTTGATATCCTGCTCCAAGATCAAATGGTCCTCGTCGCGGTTAAACTTTCATACTCTTATGTTTTTCTATTTTACGAAATATATCAGTGTTTTATAGGGAACTTGTAAATTTTCTTTTAATGTCTAAAGTAATCAAATTTAACTAAATATATATTTTTAATATGTCTCTTCGGAGATTATTGGTGTGAAGTTACATGGAAAAATTCTGTTAGTTAAATTTTTTTGTGAAGTTTTAGTTTTAAGATAAACACTACTTTTAGTGTCAATATAAACAGATACATTTCTAATCATAATGTTAATAGCTGGAGTTATGAAATACAAATTTGTCTACATTCAGAAATATATTTTCTAAATTTTGTATAATTTGTTAATTTATTTTTCAGTCTTCTGCTTGGACGCCAAACTGAGGTTTGATGATAACGCTCACTACAGGCAAAAAGACGTGTTCGCCTTAAGAGACATAAGCCAGGAAGACCCCAAGGAAATTGAAGCGACTAAATTCGATTTGAACTACATTGCTCTTGATGGTACGGAATTGTTATATTATTTTGTTTTTCAAATATGACCTAATTGTAATGACATATTGAAGACATTTTTCATGAGAAGTATTAATTACAATGTTGAATTTATCACAAAAACAAAATTTTGTTTTGTGTTTATCTACCCCTAGTGTCTTCAAGAGACCAAATACAACCTAATTACCATAATTACTTGTACATTTGTGTATAACTACTGTCTTTTTTCGTTTTTTTTTTGTTCAGCTGATAACGTTTTAATGGTACAGGAAATATCGGCTGCATGGTGAACGGCGCGGGGCTGGCCATGGCCACCATGGACATCATCAAGCTGTACGGCGGCGACCCGGCCAACTTCCTGGACGTCGGCGGCGGTGCCACCGCGCAGGCTGTGTCGGTGAGTACAGACTATCAAAACATTTGTAGTACTTATTATATTTGCATTTTTATGTAAACTCTAGTCTGAAGCGACAATTCGTTTCGTGACATTATTATTTATTCGTTACGTACACTGAGGCAAAGTATTTACTTATGTCACGATGTGGATAAGGAGAGACGCAAATAAACTGGTTACCACATATTATTGTGCAGATCATTCATGTTTATCGTCGCCAGCGTAGTGATAATATGTCGACACGTCGTAACTATGAATGTTTTCCAGGAAGCGTTCAAGATTATCTTGTCGGATCCTAAAGTGTCGGCCATACTGGTGAACATATTTGGAGGCATCATGAGGTGTGACGTCATCGCTGAAGGCATCATCAACGCCGCCAAGAATCTGAACATTCAAATACCTGTCATTGTGCGACTTCAGGTAAAGGTTTCGGACTAAGCGTTATTTTCAGTTTTTATTTCGTAGGAGCAGATAACCGCGAATGTTATCGACTAAATTTTGTTTACGTACAGCGAAGAAAATAAAGATTGTGTCTTAGAAGTAAATAAAAAAGTTATCGTTATCCAATCTGTGTAACAATACTAATGTAGCAGCTTGACATATCAAATTTGATTATTCTCCAAGTCACTCCAGATGTTCATTGGGGTTTATCGTGAGCTATCTTATCGGCGCTCGGAGCGTGACGTGAGCCGGCGCGTTGCAGGGCACGAAGGTGAACGAGGCGCGCAAGCTGATCGCGGACTCGGGGCTGCGCATCGTGCCGCGCGACGACCTGGACGACGCGGCGCAGCTGGCCGTGCAGCTGTCCGAGATCGTCACGCTGGCCAAGCGCGCCGGCGTCGAGGTCAAGTTCGACATCCCCAAATACATGCTCGAGAAGTGAAAGTGGCCAGCACCGCTGCCTGTAGTCAAGTCTTCACGTTTCGGTCTCTTAATCTCATTAAAAAGTTTCGAATATTGTAGCGGTACAGTGATACCGCCTTAGGCGCGCGCTCGACCGTAGTGTTGCTACTGTTCAATGTGTAAGCATTAACCTCGTATATTTCTCTTTGACATTGTTAAATGTATGTTAAATTATTCATATTATTTAGAGTTGTGTAATGTTCGTTCGCGTTACACGAATTATTTTATGATATTATATATAATGAGTTAACTTCATGAACTGTCCAATAGTTTATACCATACAGTTTTATTAAATTCGTAATTTTTCGATAGAAACGATACTTTATAAGTAGTCATGTTTGCATTAGATACAACTGCCATCTCATTATTTATTGAACCGTTCATTTAAGTAGAGTTAAGCGTATATAATGTCGTTATCGTTTTAAAATATTTTAATCTTTGGGTAAAGTATTAAGTGCTTTGGTATTTTGCTGCATGAAAAAAACGTCAACATCAATAAAGTTGACATTGTCTCGTGTGGTCAATTCACATTGAACCACTATTTCACTATAAGTAATGTATACGGTCATTATATTTATGTATATAACACCCATTTTAAGTTTGTTAATTTCAAACACAATTTCTTTAAATACATATTTGTTAATTTATTTTAAGTATCATAATTGACAATACCCCTGATTATGTATCGATTCAATAATATAGTATTTCGTACCTCGTGTACTGCTCATGTTCCTGTTTGTGTAGTGAAATATTTCTCTTAATCTTATGTTCGTTCACAGTATTTGTTGCGCTCGTGTGGGTGATGTCGAAGTACAACGTCGAACTGTATAGTATACCCAAGTGATATTTATTTGTCGCCTATTGAGTATGATCATGCTGTAATAAATCGAAGTTTAATTTATACATTAGTTTTCATAGTTCCATTTTACTCCTCAATATAACTGTGATAACCAATTTAGACCAATCGCACAGTCCAGCGCAGGCGACGAAGCAGTGCCGCGATCTCCAGTCTGCTGTGTTGAGTATGGGCCACAAGCCACTTTTGTCGTATGTCCAGTTGATGATGATAATATCCTTACAATGATGTTTCACCAGTTACTTACTGTGGAATAGGTGTTACGCCTGTCACCATGCACCGGGCACGAATCCACACTTCAAGCCATTACTAGAAATTTCAGTTAGAAAAATCGAATGGTATCTAAACCGGAGAAACAGAGCCAGGACTCCTGGTCGGCATCACGCCTGCAACCACTCGACCAGGGCCAGAGCAACGCTAAGGGAAAAGGGGAGACAGTTGGCATCCGGCTCGTCTGCTGTGGCACATGCGCCGGTCGCAGCGCCGTCTCACCGGCCGCTCTCGTCCTCATGTCTGTGTTTAAATAAATTAT
>DWEI01003579.1:0-12661 GCA_018245875.1 Mysoria ambigua | reverse complement strand
ACCTATTACATAGTGGGACGTAAACGTAACCGGTGAATCGTGGGAAAGTTCTGCATTCCTCTGCCTACCCCTTCGGGCATTACAGGCGTGAAGTTACGTTAAATATAAGCATATTCGTCCAGACTAATATAAATTGAAATTTCATGACGCCTAAACGTCGAAAAATAATTGTAAAAAATATTTTTCACAAATATTTTTCCTTCTTGTAATGCACTGAATATTTACTATATAAGACTAACTGTTACCTTTGCTGTGCACTTCAGTGAACATATATCCCTTATTGTGTACGTTAATCATAAGAACATATGATAAATATAATGATAAAAGAACAATAATATCACGCCTGTAATCCACGAAGAGGTAGGCAGCAGAGTGTAGAAAACTCCATCGTTTCACCAGTTACGTTCACGATAATAATAAAAATGTTAATAATGTGGGAGTGTTCTGCATTCCTTTGCGTACCTCTTCGGGGATTACAGGCGTGAACTTACGTTTTATTTAAAATTATGAAAATAACGAGAATATTCACCTATATATACATAAAAACAGTACTAACATAAAGAAGTAGAGTTGAAAGTATAGTCGAAACAGCAGAAGCGACGCTGATCTCCCGAGATTCTCTCAATCACCGTAAACACCTCGGTGGTCTCGAAGGAGAGCAAGCGGACAATGGTTATATAGCAGTGATAAACCCGCAGATATTGTCTTCTCTGTAACTCAGACTTTTCAACGTACTCGTAGATACGAGTGGATAGTAACAATGAGGACTTCGCAAATAGATTTCATATTATTACTTTATTTTTATTATTATTTTGAGTATTTGTATGGAACCCATCACTAATATATTTTATAATTTTTAATTACTTGTATATTTCAACATAACTCATTGTAATGTTTTCAATTATAAAACTTTACTATGTACTACAAATTAAACTTTATTGATGTCGTTACATAAAATACGATATATCTTAATAAGTTTTTTTTGTTTCAGGTAAGCTAACCAACGTCTGGATCAAAATTACGACAATCGGTATATTAAAAGGTAAAAATAATGATTTCTTAAAGACTTCATGAAAATTATGTCCAATGAATATTATATCAAAGTTCAGGTGTTAATTAAACAGATAAAACGCACATCGATTTAATCACGATAAAATTGCTTCGTATTGGTAAAATTTGTATATTCAATTAGTAAAATTTATATCATTTTTATATCATCTTTTATATCATCTCGCCAATTCCACGTGAACCGCAGGGAGCGTCGTCTGATATATACCTGCGAATAAAATAACATAACCGAACGTGCCGCTTATATCCGTATCAACGTATAGAGAACTAAATAATCTACGCAAATCCATTTAGATTCTGCACCGCTAGCCGCAAGCGGCAAACGGATCGCACTGGAAAGTGTCGCGGTTTGCCGCGCCCGCCCCCGCGTTCGCGCTGGCCACCAACAAGCCCTCTAACCGTAACCGGTCACGACCTCGTCGAGTGGCGATTTCCCAAAGCTTTGCGTAGATTTGCACGTACAGTTTGGTCATGTAAGTATAACAAGCATCTACCGGATAGAGCGCGTGCGTACATTGCAAAATTTTGTTGTCTGATGCGGAGTCAGAGATCTCTGAAAACTGGACGGCCATGAATAGAGATGAAGATGGAAGATGCATGCATGCTTTGTAAAAGTAATATTTTGCACTCGATGTTCTCTGCCTACACCGTAAAGGATCTGGTGTGATGAAATATTTATAAATAATAATGTTTAATAAATATGAAATATTTAATATAGACGACAGAAACCCTTAACAGAACATAGCGAAAAGAAAAATTGCCGCCATATTTATGTCTAGAGATTTACAGTATTGTTTTTGTAAAGGCACGATTTAGTCCGACTTTCTATAATTTCAAAATATTTTTACATTCACTGTTTAATATTTCGAAAATATAATATTATACAACGTAATATTTTCTTTTCGATATTCACACGCATCTCTAACACATTTTATACGCTGACAAGAGAAAATTGATTAGAAATATTTTATTATAACATTAGTGTACAATATTTTTAATATCTAGTCATAAATACGTTCAGGCACCAAAATATGATATAAAAAAAAACTCCTAACATAAATGTTATTTAGCAAATTGAGCCGGCACTACGCTTACAAACAGCTCATTACGATGTAATTATTCACGTTGTGTTACAGTATCATAAAGCGTTCCCGGTGCAATTAAAGTCATTGCTAATAAAACAATTTCTCATCGAGGCCCGGCCCGACTAGAGGCGCGGTGGCACCCATCCGTCCGTGGCACTTAGCAGTCGTAAGACGCGCCCCTCTATTGTGAATTGACCTCAGCATTCAAGCAATAACCCTGCAATACAATCAGCACGGACAATTGTAGAGTCGTAATTATATCTGAGGTCTACGTCCTCGGTATTATGAATACGTCATTATTTATTATTTTTTATATCACTTCTTCAAGACTGCACAGAAGGCATCCAGCGCCAAATATCTCCTTTTTAAATCACCTGCTCTGCTTGTTTTACCTCATTTGGTCGATATAGGTGAACTTCAGCCTCCTCAGATACCTGTCATCCGCCAACATTCACATTGTATTTTTTTCATTCTTTGACCTTTTCATCCATACACGTACAAAATTTCTTAATATATAATTTAAATGTTAACTTTATAATTCGATATATTGAAGCATTCAAAATAAACTCGCGAATCACGTTTGCAGTGAATTGTTTTATAGAGTTCAAGTGTGAAAATGTAGCTAACGAGCTACGTTTAGTTCCAAGTGGCGTTCTGATACAATTTCCACAGCGCCGTCCGCCGCGGCGCGTGGAGTTACCAAGTCCTCCCACGGGCGAGTAATGGCCCCGATGACATCACTTTCAGACGTGCTCGTGTTACAAGGCAGGCTAACATGATTTCAGTTTGTTCCTATATTTACTTAATGGACAACTTTACCTCGTATCATGGTACCTCTAACGCTTCGGGACTTGTGCTATTAAAAATATCCGTCGACTATCATAACAAAAGATTATTATTAATTGTAAAACGTGGGTGTGAACTATACACATTTGCCTTCCTCTTTGGGGATTACAGGCGTAAATATATGTTATATATTATAAATTTTAACGAAACCAATTATAATATATTATGAATTTTAACGAAACGAATCATTGACTGATTCAAACAATTTTAGCCAAACGTGTCATTGGCTGATTCAAACAATTGTATTTTGACGAAACGAGCTGCATTTTGCAGCACATATAATAGCTTTCTTAAAACCACTTCAAATATCTCTGGAAAGGGTCCTTTTGCGGACATTTTGAAATCTAAACGTGAAACACCTTGATGGTATTACACATATAACCCTAAAATGAAAACTGTCATCAATACAGATTCTAATAGTTTGACATTCGGAAATATATTAAAACTTATTAAAGAATCAAGAAAACCTTTAATAAAAGCCATTCTAACATTCACATAACAAGCTCAACGTAATCTTTATAGAACCATTTTGCATTGCATAAGTCAAATTGAATCACAGCAAATGTTTAACACACCTTTAACGAAACAAGCGATTATAAAATATTCAAATATACCAGTAACTTCGGACGATATATTTAAAGCGTCAATGGGATATTTCTATACATTAGATGCAAATCTTTAGAGATTGCTCTATTAGTAGGTATTCTAACTGTCGCAGTTTGCGCTGATGTACGTATTGTAGACGCCCACTTCTCTCACCCACATCGTTTATCTTGCATAACAATGATATATGCATTATACTAAGAATATCCTACCGCTACACAGAAATCATAATAAGTTATTCTCGTATAAGTGATACAAGAGCCACTATAGTGTTGGAATGGCATTGCAATAGCGACATGTCTGAAATATATTAAATACCAACGTAATACCTCATTTCTATACAAAAATATTGAACCGAGTGTCATTTAGTGAAAATGTCTCGTTTCTTAATACAGTTGCTTTTAACATTCTTTATAAATAAATATTCCATACACAGCAACTACTATATTTAATTCCTAGAAAACATTTTTTTATTAAATAATAAGTGCTATTATATACGGACATGTATAATTAGTTTATAAAACCTACGCTTTGTGTAACATTTAATTCAGTCCGTAACCGTAAAATATCGATTAAAAGGTCATTAGCATTATTATAATATTTTTTCAACTCAGCTAACGCCATCTGTTATCGTACGATAGAACTTCAACGGTTTAAGTCGTGTCGACATTGACCGCTAGATGGTGGTACTAGTGCACGCGATGAATGACGTAAGCGGTAAATGAACGTTCTTGACTGAGCCACTTGAGTTCATACTGACACAACAGTGGAAATCGTGCCGAGGAATGAACTCGTGTGTATCTTTACCTTGGCAACGTTTATGCATAGATAATATTTACTATTTTCGGATGCGGTTTTCCCGCACTTTAAATAAATATGAATGGTTTAATTGCCTTTATGTGACAATATTTGTTACGTAAACCAGCCATTTAACATTTATTAATTTAAAATATTTTATGCCGGAACACGTTTTTATTATACCATACGACCGCTAAATAAATTGGCGGTAAAATATTTGTCTCTTACGCTAGATAGATGGCGTTACATGCGCTGCGTGTTAATCTGTTAATTCAGTTGGATATGGATTGTAACCTTGTATAAGGAATAAACTTTTTCAACGCAAGTACGTTATTTATCCATTCTTAAAACGTAATGTTATTCTTATTTAGTTTTAACAATTTAGGTTTTTTATAAATCACATATTTCATTTAGATTATTCAACTGGAAAATATATCTGGAGATATTTGCCTCGCCATACTTCTATTACGAGTACCTACGTACACTCTTAAAGTATATTAACTAATTTCACGTTAATGTTCTAATACAAGTTTACTGCAGGAAAAAGCAGCGTTTGGTTCTTACAACTCATTTCGCTGAATAGTGAGCTGATTATGCAAGAAACCTTTTATTGCCTAATATTTGCTAAGGCCCTCATAACTTGTATATAAGACAGATATATATCCTATTAATTACATATTTAACTTCCAATGGTCTCCATTGACAACCATTTGTTGATTAAGTAATAAAATATTCCTAGAACTTTCCAGACTCACAATTAAATTAAATCGTATTGTACTTGTAAATAACTAGAAATCTAAGCGTTGAAATTCAATTCCGCCTAAAACGTCTCAACAAATGGAATTGTTCAATGTAATATTCCCGTAAATCCAGACTCAGGTTTTTAATTTTAAGCCACTTCACGCTTGTAATCCCCGTAGAGGTAAGCAGAGGATTGCAGAACACTCCCACGTTTCACCAGTTACGTTTACGTCCCACTATGTAATAGGTGGTGAGTCTATTGCCATGCATCGGCTACATATCAAGGCTACGAACCACTTCTAGAAAATCTAAATTAGAAGATTTTGTAGTATTCGACCCGAGAATTGTACTTGGGACCTCCAAATCGGGCAGTCGCAGTTGCAACCAACACGACCAAAGAGGCAGTTTTATATTCATTATACAATAAGAGTATATTTCATAAAAACTACTTTATATTTTCTTGTCAAAAGAAAACTTAAATCTCATTATCAATTTATCTATTTGTACAATAAATGAAAACATGATTCATTTTGGCCATTTTTTTATTTTAAAACCAAAAACATATTTTGTTCACTTAAAAGTTAATTCACTTTGCAGTTACTCACAAATAAATTACACCTATTTCAGTACAATGAGACTTCTAATGATGAATGCTAATTAACGCCACGTATTAGCATATTTCTACTGTTTTCTAACTACTTATTAAATTATTTACCGTTATATAATTAATGAAACGGGCATAACGTTAACTTGTGCTCAGAGACAGTGATAAAACTTTGTATAAATAAGAATAATAATATTGTTAAGATTATTTTCTAAACATTAAAATACACCAAGCAAAGTTTTATTGCGGAAATAAATTATGCCTTATATTTTTAGCTACAAGATGTCCACCATAGACCGCCAATGATATCCCTCTCTAAGTTGAAACGACGGGAAATCCCTCTTTATAGTTGGCATTTTTTTCCGTCCAGAAACATCAATAACACTTAAAGTTCAGTTACATTTGGAGGGTGAAATAGTTTGTATATAATTTCAATGATATTTTAATGAGAAATGATACACGCTATGGATCGGTGTCTATCGTCTCTGAAAAATATTTCACACAGACTAAAAATTTAAGTTGTGTCACATTACTTGCTACGCTTGTGCATTCTAAAAATAAGTATGATTTCCTTATATTAACTGACAAATCTTATTACTTTACGAGAATATGTTAGGTTCTAACTGTAAGTAGGTACGTCAAATGTCGGCTTTGCTCGGCGCATGCAAACTATAATGGTACAAGTAAATATAATAATACGATCGCATAATTGTATTGTAGTTTAAAAAATGATTTAGTTTGTAAAACGAATTACAAATAAAGTTAATTATAATTTAGGTAAAATATAACTTGTTATAGATAGATATTTCCCAAGGTTAGGTTCATTTAAATCATATCAAAAGCAGCTATACATTTGAAAAAATATATTCCTATAGTTTTTGTAAAAATTCACGAATTAAACATTTGATTTACGATGCTGCTTTATTTGATGCAACTTGAATGTATTTTGAATAGTAACCGCGGTACGCCATGGTACAAATTTTGGAATATAGCACAAATCTCCGCACACATTTAATGAAAATAAAACTGTTCGCGTCTCCGCTGGCCAGTCCATATTCACACAATGATCTCACTCCGCGCGGAGCGACATCGCCAACATTATGATAAATGTCCGTCTGTCGCTCTTCGTTTATAAATTATCTGTGGACGTTATCCGTCGATCTCTAATTGGAGGAATTGCGGCAATTTAAAAGGCCGCCATTCGTACCGCGAATTGAGTAATTAGCTGAATTGTCGTTTTTATTTCATCAAGCAGCGATACAGGGCGATTTCATTCGTGCGACTCCGTGTTGACTTTTGACAGAAATTTTTTCAACTTTTGACAGAAATAGTCAGTTCCGCTATTAAATATTCAGAAGAGAAAAATTCATTCAATTGTTCATTTATTCTAAATATAAGGGAATTATTTATGTGATTATAATTTATTTTATCTATTAAATTTATATATAATAAATTTGAATGTAACATCACGCCTGCAGTCCCCGAAGAAGTAGACAGAGGAGTGTAGCTCACTCCCACGTTGAACCAGTTACGTCTACGTTCCACTATGGAGTAGGTAAGTCTGTTCACGGGATTATAAAAATCCATTAGTACCAGACCCGGAATTGGAACTCAAGACCTCTTGATCGGCAGATGAAAAAAAATGTTTGTATAATTAAATATGACTCTTGATTAACATACGCTGTACATAAAAAATCATAAAAAATGTTATATACATATATGTAACACCACACAGCATACGATCAGAGGGAAGTCATTAATCTATTTTATGTACGTGCCCGTCATTAATAATTTATTACCGCATAAGATCATTTGCTGACGACAATAATTAATTAATATAAAAAATAATTATAATTCAATGCCATTTCGAGTGTAGGTATATCAGTTAATTTCAATAAATAACTCGCATTACAATTTTATCGAATGAAAGTTTTTGTTTTGAAACAGAGATGTTTTATATTCGCGACGGTAATAAAGAACTACAACAAGCTGTTTCAGTACGCTGGCTAAGGGCGTGTACACACTGAACATTTACACTGTGAGTTAATCGCACCCGTATGTTATGTACATGTGTTCCCATACATACATAGAAATGAAATTGGTATCTTTGGAAATAAATTTATAATTTTATTGCATATTCAGAAACATCTAAACGTGTCTTTTGCACGTTTGCATTCTTGCAAAATTGAAATGTGTTTTCGTTTGACAGATACTCAGGATACATAGAATGTATCATAATTATAATAATTAAAAACATCACATAAAATCACGCGTATAGTTTCCCGACGGACTAGGCAGAGTGCAGCACTCTCCCACATGTCACCGCTTATGTGTGGTAGATTTAATTGAATGAAATTGGAAGTTACTATTGCCATATCCCAAGTGCAAACCGAACCGGTGACTTTAAATAAAAATAACCAGTCAAATTCGACCCAAGGGTTATACCTCTCAATCAATAATTGCGTTTGCAACCACTGCATCAAGCAGACAAATAATAATGGTCAATTACCACTGATCATAGCCAAAACTTGGCATTATAAATCATGCATTATAAGACAGTTTCATCAACACTATGTGAAAAGTTTTTTTTTTCCGTCGCAAAACCGCACCAACTTACTCACTGTGTGAAAACGTCCTTAGCGTATGCATAATTAAATTATCCCTGCATACCTTTGTTTGCATATCGCGAACAGACTGCCTACTGTCTGCTGGGGTAATGTGTTCCTAAATATTGTCGCTTCCGACTCCAAGGCCCACAGCAGCTCAGTCTAGACGGACCCGTTTTTAATTAATTATTGTTGCCAAGTATATCGTCAACTCTGGTAATAAATACATTTATTATCGAATTTTCTTTGTTAAACCAGATTGTACAACACTTTTTACGTAAAGGGTTGTTGTTTAATCGGTTTTTTTTTCTATACATATATAGTAGCATTATTAATATGATATTAACTCAAACCCAAAACGGTTACAAAAGTTACGGTTTGTATGTTCGCACTACTTCGTAACGAACTACAATTGACGACGCAGCGATAGTCTGTAGACAAAACGTCAAAAATTTAGTCGCCACGTTAACCGCGTTCAAATTGTTTGTGTCTTCAAACTTGATACGCTCACACAGACCGAGTTTCCATAGCGGCCCAGTTCCGAGTGCTAACTGCTAAGACGCCACTCACCATAAAGCGAACTAGAAGGACTCCAAAACTACATGAAGCTATGAAGCTCGGTAATAAAAGTATAAATAAAATTTGATGTCGCCGCGTTATGTATTTATGTACGGGTACCGGGAATTGAAGCACTCTGGGAAAACGTGCCGTCTCGAGCCGCGTACGAATGAAATAATAAAAATTGTAACCAGCAAACTGAATGTCTTCGCTTAAGAGTGTGACGTTTGCTCAGCTGTCAGGGTTTTGTGCTGAAATTTGGGAAACCAATCACACACACTGTACGCGCCAGTAACAACTTCAATATAATTCTTGTGCGCGTTTTAAAAACTTGTATGCATAGTTTTAACGACTTGCCTCCTTCTAACTCCCGATGCGGCTTAAAATGTAATATTTATTAAGTTTGCTAAGTGACAAAGAAATCGATTTTTTTAAGAATAAAAATGAAAAAGAAAATATCAATTATTCTTGAACATGATCTTACTACTTATGCTAGTTAACCCTTCTCTGGCAGACAAGGAACTCAGGGGTTTTCAAAACCAGCTTGCGTTTATGAACACACCACGTCTGTAAAGATAGAAGTATTTGGCGCTTAGCGCTCTCTGTCTACCACATAACGAACCTGGCACAATAATATAATCAAATGAGTATTTCCTTAATCTATTGCAGACAGAACTTGTTAAGGCGCTTTTATCATCAGTGTGATATGCATTGACTACCCTAAATTTGTCTACGCACTGCTAGTTGCTACAGGGCACTAAAAATTTTAGCCCGACATACGCTTGTCTCTATTTTTTTACATTAAACCCATTAAATTTTTCCCACGTGCGACGCTAGCTTGCCGGAGTCATTATGCGAAACGTGACCAGATTACTGACTGTTCAAAAATAAATATCTTCAGGATTCAGGCGAAAAGATTATCACTGAGACACTTCTCCACTGAGTACGAGGGTATTCCGTTCAGATCCTTGCTGCGAAGATATCTGACACGAATTGAAATGAAACAGGTGCTGATAGGTCTATTGGCGCTAGAAAAGGAATATTGCGAAAGGCGTATATGGAATACTTGATCGTGACTAGTAAATCGAGACGAGATATAGGGTGCCGTAAGAAGCGACTGAGGCAGGCGCTAGTAAACTGTTTTTTTGGCATTTCCCAAGGTACGGCTAAACGCCCTGGTCGCTTAGGTCCAGCAGCTTGGGCAGTGCGAGAAGCTACACTCTGTGATCCCCAACCCATGCCCAGCGTGGTTATTATGGGCGTAACTCGTCAAGGTCGTTGTCTATGTCCTGTATTACACAAGTTTCAATAATAATTTGATCAGACAATGAGCAAACCTCTTAAGTATCTAACTACGAAACCAGTTCGTGGTCGGCGGAGATATAGAGAGCAAAAGGACGTGGGGAGGATTGGCCATAACACATCGCAATCATCGCAATATATTTGCTTATAGATATCATTCACTTCCCACATCCAGTTTTTAATATTTGTAATGATTTTATCAAAGTTGCCTCGTTGGTCGTGTTGGTTGCAGGTGCGACTGCCGATCGGGAGGTCCCGGGTTCGATTCCCGGGTCGAACGAAAACTACATTTTTTTTTAATTTAGATTTTCTAGTAGTGCTTCGAAGTCTAGATATATGTCCGATGCATGACAATAGGCTCACCATCTATTCCATAGTGGGACGTCAACGTAACTGGCGAAGCGTGGGAATCTTCTGCATTCCTCTGCCTACCTCTTCAGGGATTACACCCGTGAAGTTACGTGTAGGTTTATCAAAGTTATATTTTTGCTCGAGCCCGCTACGCTAAGTGCGGGTTGGCAGACTTTACACACCCTAAATCCTAAATGTTCCCTGTTCCCGGAAGTTACTGTTACAGCCACGAATATTTTTTAATTGCTTTATTTTCTCTGAACTCACTGTCAAAAGAATCATGAATAACAATTGAGTATCTTCATTTTACCCAATACACATGTTCACACATGTAAATGGATTTTTCCTTCTTTATAAAGCGCGTGACCTGAAAGTATCAACTTGAAAAGTTGTTTTATTCAAGGAACATCTTGTTTGTCATGTAACGTTTTAGTATTCATTAGAAACATATTATTAAGATATTATATACATATTTAAATTGGATTGGTAATGTCACATTGTGCAATAACATTCAAATTGAGAAAATCTTTAAAAAAAATTCCTATCTGCTTCCATTTAAATTAGGGACACAAAAGGTCTTTAATAATATTGACCGAAAAAGGGCCACCGGAGAAAATTCTTGATAGAATCGCGGAAATTTCAATGAAATTAGTGTTCCGAGACGTTGCCAAGGTTAAGCCACTTCAGAGGGCAAACATTGATAACTGAACCGACAGCTCCGGACCGTTTATATCTGCCCTTATAGAGCTCTGTTTATCTTAGAGCTGAGTATATCGTAGGGCCAATTCACAGAAAAACAATTTTATCCTAAATAATTTAGTTTGCAGTTTATGTATGGTTATAAAAAATACCGTAAAATCTATTAATTTTCTGAATAATACCATAGATAGTATCCTAGATGCATAGAAATAAATTCAAGCAATTAATATTGAATGAGAAAATCCGGAGAACTTTTTATATACAGAAATATGTTTTCAAATCGAAACATACTGATTACGTACAGAATATAACAACTGAATATCTACTTC
This sequence comes from Mysoria ambigua, assembly GCA_018245875.1. Taxonomy (NCBI): domain Eukaryota; kingdom Metazoa; phylum Arthropoda; class Insecta; order Lepidoptera; family Hesperiidae; genus Mysoria; species Mysoria ambigua. The sequence continues at coordinate 1,071 of DWEI01003579.1, read as the reverse complement.
AACTGTATCATCTGTCCACTGTTTACTCTGCTTCATCTCTTGGCTTCATGTTAAAAGAAACATCTAGAAGATCTCACCCACACGTTCCGCACAGTCTCGAACTACGCAGAACAGTGTTAGTGAAGTCAAATTAGAATATACGAAATTGATAAATGTATATGATCCCGATGACTCTCGAAAATGTAATGGAGGTAATCGCGAACCACCAACCCGCGAGGGCTTGTAATTATATGCTAACTATAGCTCCGCGGGTGGATTATACACAGGCGCGCCACCTCTCGACGTTAGGTTCGAGTGTTCAAACACTCGCGGCGTATATCTAGAGACGCCACAAGTACTGTAATGTTTGCATCGATCAATTGCTTCGGCAAATATCGTGTTACCGTTCGAGTAACCAACGCCAGTCTATCTAAGTGATATTGTTTGCATACGCCCGTTCGGATAGGTGCAGAATTTATTTCCACAGTACACACATACGTACCTTCGACTCGGTAAACAGATACGAGGTCGACGTCCGAATGGTGGTTTTTTTTTTACGAACGCTTTATTATAACCTTTCGATCTGTGGATACCGCTCGTGTGACACTTACGTGGGCGAGATCATTACAAATTGTAATGTTCAGTTTTCGACCCCCGCTGAATATGAGATGACGTGGTACGTCAAGAGTCACGTTGTAACACAGGACCGTCTGCGGTGCTGTTAGCGGTGCCGGCGTACGATTATCACAGTCAAATTTTACCGTTTATTTTAAAGCATTGCCTGCCTTATTGGTCGTTTTTGTTTAGAGCATTTTAAAGACTCCATCGGGAGGATCCGGGTTCAAATCCAGTGTTGAGCACCCCTCAATTTTTTTAATTTAGATTTTCTAGCAGTGACTCGGAGTCTGGATATATGTCTGGTGTATGACAACAGGCTTATCACATATTCCATAGTGTCACGTACGTAAATATAACTTGTGAAACGTGAGCCTATTCTGCGTTCCTCTGCCTACCTCTTCGGTGATTACAGGCGTGATGTTACGTATTTTTTCATTTAAAAGCATTTAAAAGATATTATTTATTACATTTGAA
>DWEI01003578.1:0-12663 GCA_018245875.1 Mysoria ambigua | reverse complement strand
ATTTTCGCCAAAAAATTTACAATAAAACTCTAAAACAGGGATGTGCGCGAAGCATTATTCAAATCGATAAAAATCCATCCGTTCTTTGTCGCGCGTCCTCGCGTTGAAATCGTGGCCACCCGACTGCGCAGCAGGGCCGTCCGGACCGCGCGACTGTGCCGCGGCCACCCCACAGATACAGATGTCAAACAGTGCACGTTATAACATTGTTACAGCTATTGGACCGTTCGCGGTGCCACATCTGGCCGTGCATGTGGGGGCCAGGCGTGGCGTGACGTCACGGCGCGACATGTGGCCGCGGCGACGCCGGCCATTGTTCTCGGCGTGTGTTTTCGTTTCATTGGGATGTCGATAGGAAACCGTGAATGTCCTCTTTAGTTACAATCTGGTCGTATTGTTTGCAAGAAGAGTTTTGTAAGCACATCAGGTCTGCAGTGGTCGAGGTATGTGCTGTGTCTCTGCCTACCCCGTAAGGATGTATTGATGTGATGGTAGGTAGGTGGATGTTCATACTGAAGGGATAAATAATATGCGAACCATTTTTATATTTCAGTTCCGTTATGTTTATTGAAAGGCTTCGCACAATACATTGTAGTTTATTATATATGCAAAACTTTTTATATACATACTTTTGGTATACATTGCATACTCATGGTCACAGATTTTTATTATGTTCTACTAATTATTATTGCTACAACATTAGATTCCGTATAATCTCACTCTAAAGAAATATAGGTATAACCTAAATAGATGACAAGATTTTTGGCTGTATTTATGTGATATTTTAGGCTGGACATATTTTACGATTAGAGAAAAAAGTTTAAACGTGTTCAGTCACTGGTCTTACCCAAGAAAAAATATCAGGATGTTGTTTATGGTAGCTCGTTATATGCATAATGCTGGGTATTTCCAATGTCGTAATTCTACATCGGCGCTCACGAAAAAATGTGGCCACAATGGCTTTCTGTTACATGTATTCTGTTACTGTATTCTGATAAGGTTTCTTAAGTTCGCATTTCTTCGCGCTGCCGTAATATGCTGATTATTACAAAAATCACTGTTAATTCCGCAACATGACGTTCAATTTTTGATTTATTACTTGTAAAAACTTCGTTAAATTTTTATTTTTTAAAAATGGAACGATTTAAATTGGAATAAAATATGAAATCGAAATGTTTTTAATTCATTCAATTTTTGTGGGCGTCAAAATTTGTATCCGAAAATGACCTACTATAAGTTGTGTATAATAATTTCGTGCTGATTACAACCATTAGGCGATAATAGTAAACGATGACGTTTTTAGGGAGTGAATGTGATTAGATTCGGGTCTCGCTGTGAAAGTACCGTGACCGCGTCTAGCCGGGTCCACGGACCGTAGACGGCCCAGGACGTCATGACACTTGTTCTGTAACACAATTGATAAAATGATCGCTGTTCATGTGATATATAGTATTCGTGAAGTATTTACAACAGCAGAGATCATTAATATGGCATTGTAGACAGCTGCATTATCGGAAACTAAAAATTGATCTTGAATGTCCATGATAGATGATATTTACTGGTATTTTTCTAATGAATCGCCGCCTAGAATAAATGGTGCTGAAAAAGTATGCAGGTTGGAAAATTAGAAAAAGTGTGAGAATGAGTGACTACTCGTAAATAAGGATGTAAAAAAATTGGATTAAGAAATGGTTAATAGCTAGCTATTAGACACGGTGAACTAATTTAACGGTAAGTTAAAATCTTTAAATGAAAGTGATCGGGTGATTGTCATTACAATTGTAATTGAAACATCATACCTGTAATCCCAAAGGAGGTAAGCAGAGGAGTGTAGTTCACTTCTACGTTTCACCAGCTAGGTTTCCGTCCAACTATTGAATAGGTGGTGAGTCTATTGGCGTATGCCGGGTACGACCCAGACTGCGAGACACTACTAGAAAAGTGATTTATTTTACGTCACCATAATACAAGTGCCACTCGCGGAAGACGAACGCTGGACGAAAATTAATGGATTCTGTGGGGCGGCGCTACCACACCCACTGCTCGGCGTTGCGTCTTGAGCACGTCCACCAGCATGATCACTGCCATGGTTTTCATTGTAGCGGGAAATTTGAATTTTTCCATTAGTATAACTATAGGTACATTATAACCCCAAGTCTCGTGGGGTAAGTTGCTAGGTAGATAGCGTCGTACGATTAAACTCACTATCGAATATCATCAGATAAACCAGTTGATTGTTATCCCATTGTGAAATTTTGTAAACACGGAATTAATTTTCACGAGCCGCTGACGAAAATTCGCAAATGAATTTATCGAAATGGTTTTAAACAATGGAGGCGAATATATCATTGATTAAATTAGGATTAATCGAGTTTGTATTGGATTTAATGTAATCTCCTGACATATATCCCCGGTACCCAAAATATAGGTATGTGTATTACTTATCTACCTACATTCATATGGTGATTCAGAATTGTTATCTTGAGATACATTATGACTACAATTAGGTACTTAGGTACTGTATTATTTTGTTATCTCACTTATTTGTATGTTGTACGTGGGCTAATCAATTATCATATTTTTTTGATAAACATTCCAAATAGGATCTATTTAATCTGTGCATAAACCGTCAATGCGGGAGCGTCTGGCTTATCACGTTTTTAAAATTATCTAACAAGGATCAAGATGTTAGGTGTTTTTAAGTATAATTAATCGGTGCAAAGTTGGCAACAAAAATAAACACGTGTTCATTAAAATTTCGCTTTAAAAGTAAAATGTGCTAATTATTATTTTGTATTAAAGTGTTTTAAAGAGTCTGGTAGTGGAATATGCGCAGATGAACGAAGGGTTGAAACTGCTAAATAATAAATTAAGCAACGCACCTAAATAGCAGAATCGTCTAAGCTCAGGGTAGCAATTACCGGCTTTCATTTTTCCACTTACATAAAAAATGTTTTCCCGTTTTTTTTCCTTTCCGCTGTAAAACAGTAGCAAAGCGTTATCACATATACCTGTTGCACAAACATGCTGTCGAACGGACACGTGTCTCACTGCACGTGACTGCGACTGTTTCAAAATATCGCCACTCGTAAAAGTTCCGATCGCAACGCACAGGAACAAAATTTCTTGTGTTCGCATTTCAAAATATGACGGTTTGATGGTTCAAGTGTTAATAGTATTTGACGAAAATTAAGAGAATAACCGTGACGGATGTCTGGAAAAAATGGATGATAAAACTTACATTGCTTCTTTATTTGCTTACTATAATTATCATCTTTTACATGAGACAGATAAAAAAATCATCTCTTTTTATAGCATGTCGGGAAAAATTATTTTCATACAAATTATTAAATACATTTATGAATGGAACAAATTTTAACATTTGGGAAAGTCAGTTAATTAATATTATGAATATTTTTAATCAGCCGCTAAAACTAAAAAAATAAGCGCCTAAAATGGAAAATAAGTTGAATGGGAATGATCAAAATAACGTAGGTTTGTATCAATAATCCAAACCGTTACAAGTATTTTATAATACCTACTATATAATACCTACATATTAATTGATACTAAGTAATAAAAACCTTATTGCTAGTATTAAAATTGCAGATACAGAGAATCGAATAATAAAAAATATACACCTTCCCGCCAAAATACGCACATTTGACAGTTGTCGGAAACAAATGTTATTACGTTTCGCGAACTGTAGAACAGCGCGGTTGACCGCTTTCGGCCTCGCTATCGACTTTTAAAACCGAAACAGATGTCAAAATCGATTGTAATATAGGCACATAAAACAATTCGTTTGACATGAGGTTGACAGATGGAACGAGTTGCACGAACAATCGTTTAGAACACACGAAGGTCACATATTTACGCCAGATGTACGCCGCTTGCGACTGGATTATTCGAATGTTTTATACTAAAGATATCGAATTCGGCGTATGGTTTAGTATCAATGATTATTGATGATGATGATTATGATTTAGTATCAATGATAATGGTATTATGGTAATATATATAAAAATATGTATGAAACAAAAATGAAATTATACATACAGTTAAAAAAGCAACTCGTTCAGCGTAACTGATCGTTTAAACATGAGTTGGGGTTAAATCCTATTGACTTTTGCATACATTCATTAATATTAAAGGGGTGACGCGGGGAAGCCTAAAATTCTTAGAAAAACACAAAGGGAGGAAGCTATCGGGTGGCCAGAGACAAAAACGTAAGATTGCTCGCTTCCCTTGCAATACGGATATAGAAAAAGTTTTATACAGATAAAAAATATCACTTCAATAGCAGCCCTAGAAGTGCGTGAAGTAGTCGTCAGAGGATATGCCACGGTGTTACTTCGCTGTCACTACAGGGGAAAATTAGCCTATAATTTCACAACACCGCGCATCACGCCATGATTTGCCTTCAGGGTTGGACAGAAGACTGTAGTAATCTCAAGTATCACGCAGTCATACTTCCCTTGGAATGGATGGTGAGTTCAGTAAACATCGTAATAAACTTCACCTTTTTTCGTTAGGACGCATCACTGATGTTAAAATTAAATCTCTTTGTATAAATGACAGTCGTAAAACGTATGTCTGTAGTACGTATCGCTCTGCGTAGGCACAAGGAGTTGCCGGTGTTGTAAGTAATATAGTGTTTCATACTTTGATATAGCAATATCCGCAGGAAACGGCTTTTTTACAGTCCGCGTGAAACTTACACGAGGATAAGATATTTAAATATCGAATTGAATTTTTTATTGCGCACACTTATACCTACTTACATTGATGTATTGAAATTGTAAGGAATTGAATGTCAGTGATATAGAAAATATGAGATATTGAAAATAAATTATTGTCTTTCCTATTACAATCGTTTTAAATTGACCAGGTTGGACTTTAGAAAACATTTTAAACGTATAAAATAAATCTAACTAATTTTTTATGTTTTAAAATAAATCTAACTAATTTTTATTGTTTTAGAAAAAACAATACTTGAGCGCTGCCATAAAACAATTGTGTACAAATAGACAAACAACAGAAGTAGATACATACACACACGCACTTGCGTATAGAATTATAAATATTAGTTATAGAACCTTTTTCTAATACACTGGGTTATCGAGAATTAATCCTCGGCATTTTTAAATTTACAAAAAAGCCGTCGCTGGCCTCGGCAGCGTATATACATACTAGTTTTGACTAAACGTATTTTATATTTTTCGTTTCTATTTTCGATTAATACAATACAACAAGCGATACATAAATCGTTGAATTCTTAACTTGTACAGATATAACAGATTAGAGAATATAATTTGTTTCTCCAATAGGCTCGCAACACCTTATTGGTGGAACTCGATTCTTTCCGCGACACGCTGATTGGTCCGTTGGCTATCAAGGATTTAACGCTTTACACCGAGAACTTTCTAATTTATAAAACGCTGATATAAACTTTAGTGTTCATTTTGATTAGCCGCGAAGCTCGCTGATCGACTATTTCTCTTAGATTTTAAAGGATAACGTTATGAACAACAAGGACAAGTATATGAAACGCAAGACAGCTTTCAACATTCGCATTAGCAAATGAAATATTAAAGAAGGTTACAGTATTATTATTTTTTATTGAATCTTTTTTTTGTTTTCGATATGATATGTTATATACCATAGTTAGTGATTAAAGGAACTTACCTGCAAGTGAAGTTCTATCATAATTATACGACGAACTTTGTCCGAACATAAAAAACCTAATCTAATCTTAACATTAGATTTTTTACGTTTGAAAATAGTTAAAAGCTGCTCTAGTTAATAAGAATGCACGGAGAAAATGCGTGTCAAGTTTGACAGCATGGAACTTATCATGCAATATTTTCTGCCTAACCCGTGGGCGATGTGGCATGGTTATATGTACCATAGAATAGTAACGAACGACAAATTATATTGATAACTTTCTATGATTCTATAGAACGTACGTTAAAGTTTAATAAAAATAACGTTAGCTTCAATATAGCTTACAATATTTGCAGCATTTCTACAACCTTACACATCTGTAGTTATATTGTAAACAGTATTTTGCCACGTTTCAAATGATCGACGTCAGCTGTAATAAAACAATCGTTTGAACACTGCCCACCTGCATCACCGTACACAAAATTGCCCGCGTGAATGACACGAATGTGGCCTTGTTGGGTCGTCTGATCTCGTTTGTTTTTTTTTACACCCCAGTGCCTTTCCAGCCAGCCGTCAACCCACGATGTATCGAACGTGTACGCACGATGCGATATGCCGCTGTTTCGATATGTTTACATGCATAAAAATAATAGATATAAGTACCGTCAAGCTTGTATTTCCTCGAAGTGGGTGGTAGAGGAGCGTACTAGTTTTACTTTCCCAGGTTTTTCTTTGGTCTTTTGGATTAAGGAGTGAGTCTATTTACGTTCACTGGGCACAAATTAAAAATAATCAAATTTAAATGTCGTTTTGTGAGTGAGGTTCATGGATAAGTATTATTGAAAATGTCGGAAGTGCTGCTGTATGTTTATTGATTCATCATCGCGAACTACCCGGAACTAAATACGGAAACGAATGACAACGTATATGAACGAACGAGTCAAATTACGGTCTTTAATAATATGTCTGGAATGTATTTTTTACAATATGATACATTTTATTTAATATTTATTTTTACAATATGATAAAGAACTGTTTGAATAAAGTTTTGCATAGCACCCGGCACTAAAAATGGTTTCGTTTGTTAAAAATAAATTTGTCTATGAATAAAAACTCAGCATGCATTCCACATTGGTTTTTACCGGATACCGCGTAGCATTTAATTTGAAACTATCTATTTAATTCTAAACACTAAAATGAAATCCTGTTGAATTTTAATGCGGTTTCGAATTAGATTATGCAATTTGAGTAGATGAAAAACAACTTAAATCATCACATATGGAAAAAAATGATAAAAAATTCGTGAATAAGGTCTAGTCTACTTATACATATACAGTATTTAAAACAAATTAGGCTGTAAAGAAACATTTTAATACTATTCGTCTCATTTCATATTAAAAAATATCCATATAGATATTGCAACACATTGTTACTTGATCATGATACACCTTGCATTGTTTTTTTCATAAAAAACGTCATAATACTCTACCGTCACGCAACAGGTATGCTAAAATTACATGACTATTTATTGTTTTATTCATATAAAAACAATAATCGAATGTACAAATAAACGATTGTTATTAATCTGTGTTAGCTATGTTTACTCTGTGGTCACGCGTCATCGGATTCCTCGCGCGCCGAAACGTACGATTTGCATAAATTTGTAATCTGTATCTCAAAACAGTTCTAAATAAAATTCCATTCTGTATGATAAATTGCCGCCTAATTTAAATGGCGCCCGGCGCTAACTGGTCGTTTTTTTTATTTCACAACAACATCCGGGAAACGACGTTGGATAATTCCAATTATGATTGACTCAGGTAGTTGTGAGAGTTTTGTGTGATTATTAGTTATAATTTAGTAATTGTTACGAATAATATTCGAAATATGTTTATGTTCCATGACACGGCTTTACAAATGTAGTGTTGGACGCCATGCAGCTAGGTAGGGTGACTATAGATATACGCAAAGTATAATAAGAATGAAAATAGAACTCTGAAGATTTTTTGAAATTTATTAGGTAATTGAAATATTGTTTTGGTTTCTCTGACTGAAGTATTAGTTATTTTGTATAATCCAGTTACTGGCAAAAGACAAAATGACATTAAAATATTACCAATCCCTACTGAGGGAAAACGGTTGAGTATAAAAAACAAATACGAAAATATAAGAAAATGTAACAAAAACAGGATGACCATTACAGGTACATTGGGCAAAGTACAAAACTGCTTTATTACAAAGTGCTGGCTTCACGTAGTCTTTCCAAGCGTTTAAATGTAATTTCTCATGAAGCATTACAAAGATTGATAAAGAAATGTAATTGTTCGCCACCAGATGTCGGCGTAACACCGGGTATCGCCATCTGGTCTCCTCGCTTTGTGTAAGAGATCGGTTTCAAAGAAAACGAGTAACCAGCCGCGAATATACACTATAAATAATTATACTTAATGACACTCCATTTATTGGCTGGCTCACTGGTTAGCGAACCTGACCGTTGAGTTGGGGTCGTGGTTTCGATTTCCATTCGATACAAGTATTTTCGGGTGTGAGCACATTTTTAAAACGTGTAAAACATGTCTATGAAAGTATTTATATGTATGGAGGATTCTGGTTACCAGAGCTAAAACTGTGTTTAATTTGCAACCAGATCGATGTGTGAAGATGATCGAAGACATATATTCATATGTTTATATGGGGTAAATATACAATATAGGGTTTTCCGGCCCTTATGCTCAAAGACCGTGTTGTAAGGAAGATACTGGAAGTTTCTAGGATATAACGCGAGAGTACGGTTAAAGGGTTCCGTAGAATAAGCCGATTAGTTATGGACCCTTAGGTCGCTGAAACTGTCTCAGCATGGGACCTGATAATAGATAAACACCGCTGTGAATGTTTGCAAAATATTTAACATTACATTACGTTAACAATATTGGGTTTATGATTATCGGCTTTTTTTTTAAATTTATCAGAATATTCTGTGTGAACAAAAAAATTGACGTCTACCCGCGTTTTCGTCGTTCCTTAACTGCGGGGGAATATTTTTAAAAAGCGAGATCTCTCGTCTGTGGCTTGCAACGTCTCTAGGAAACACGTTGGGCTCTACGCATACGAAATTAACTTTTTATATGTGATTTATATTATCGGTGCCAAGGCGCCGAAGCAAGGTCATTTCTTATGGCTGCTGGCGCCCAATTGTCAGTCGGATGCTGTAATTGCCGACATAAAAAAATCCGCCAAGTGGACTTGCCCAGATGTGGACGGAGAATACTATGAAACGGGCGCGGTAAAAAAATCGAAGGTTCCCAGATCGCATTTCGTGATACCATCCTGTCTACCGATTATTAAAAACATTTGACAAATCAATATTTTTTTCATTGGTGTAGGTATATAGTTGAAAAATAATCATTAGAATATTAGATATAGGTTCCTATTGAAATATCATTTTTGTTAAGTACCTACTGGTGCACAATAATGCTTAATAAAACGACGTTATGTATGAATTGAATGACAAAAAGTAGATCCAGTGTGAAATGGGAGATATTTTCATACTTGATACTCGGTGCTTTCTGCCTGCCCCGTAAGGCATGTGGCGTGACGACATAATAACCAATAAAATATTGAAATTCAACGAACCATCGCAACACCAAACGGACGATTACCATTCGATGGCCCATCATAATGTACAATTATTTAAACGCGTTGTCAAAACCAAAACAAGTAGTAAATTAATGATTTATTTTTAAAATCATTATACAGATGCGATTATCATACGTTTGCCCCCGGCCGCATAAATAGTTAAGTACAGTTGCAATCAAAAGCAGGTGTGGCACAAAGGTATGTTACGCGCTTTGTTTTACAGCTGTACGTCGGAGTACATATATGTGAAAATGACTAAAACGATTCATTAAGTATATGCGTTTTCCATACATTACAAGTATAACCAGTTACAGCTGTTTGGCAGCGTATAATCTGTGACAGTTTTCTCTACAACTGTACACGGACGCATTCGCGTATCGCATAATGTTTTGGAAAATCTATACTGAACGCTTGGTTTTATTCAGGATCGGGTCACTCGTGATCTGTAACAAATGACCGGTGACAATGTGTCACAGAAATGCAATCCATCTCGTCTAGCCAGGTGGTTCTATCCATTAAACATTGTTTTAGATATCAGTGCAAAAAGCAGGCGGTCATTTTAAATTCTTAATATGTTTGGGACAACTGTCATTCTGCAGAGATAATATACTACTAATGTATTTGTTTCTATGCGTGTGTGTTTGTCTATGAATGAATGAATTTTTGAATTTTTCAAACTTGTGTAATTTTTCTTCTAATATGCCAGCACATTAAAAAAAAGTAAAGTCTGTTCAATTTAGTGTTTTATTTAAATATGGTACAATATTTGCTAGTACCAGACACCAGATGTTCCGCAGACTGTTGAGACTACACAGAACAATGCCTTATTTTGACTGCGATGAGCTCTGGCGGCCATGTCTGAATATAATTGTTTGAGTGTTTGAACAGTTGGCAACACTGCACCAGTGTTACGTTTGACAGTCCTTCACGGATATAAGTATGTAATGTAAGCTTATATATATATATATATAGACACGTGCGTTCACAAACAAAAACCAATAAAATGTCTACGCTGCTGGTTGTTTATGTCACAAAATATTATACGCTCATGTAAATAAAACATTTCATATAAATAAAACATGTTTAAATATGACTTTAATAATTTTAATTCATTTTCGGATGTTTTAAATACATTTAATATAAGATTTTCAAAAGTGTTATAATTATTTGTAATTAGGCCGTATAACAATACCATGAAATTGAAATATATGACAAGCACGATGTTAAGATTTAAAAAAATTTCACCATATACATGTATCTTTGCTTTGCGTAAAATATCACAACCTATTCCTAGCCAGTAAAACAAGGGAACACCATGTGCAGATGGATCGATTCGAAAATTCCAAGAAATCTAACGCCGTGTGAATGACAGAATGGGCGCCGCTCGCGAGCTTCGAGTACCGCGAACGAGATTTTAAAAATATAAAATACTCTGTGGTAAATGTTCTGTTATAACTGTCAACTGTCATTGTTAATGGAGTAAATGACATTGTTTTAAGATGGCCTCTTTCCAAGAAAATGATTGTTAATTATGGCATATTTTCGTTCATATATTTAACACCTTATCAAATGTTTGCTATTGTTTAGTTTCAAGAAAGTTGTTGCTAGTAATATTCTGGTTTATAACCCTCTCTCCCTACTATAAAACGATATTTACACATTGTAAGGTAGAAACGGTCCTATTTAAAAAAAAAATAACACAGGCAAAATAAACTAATTATTAACATTCAACATGACAATTTGTTTAACTGTAACCGAATAGTAATTTCGTTCAACTATATCACGGCAATATCGGGATGAGTTGTACGGTACGTGTTTGCTTAAAAATAAACGAAGTGTATAAAACGAACGAAAAACTGAATGTAAGGAGGTATGAAGCGAGCGAGATAAGTTATTGTCGGTGAACGGCGCCACCGAGTCGCTGCGGCGCGTACGTGACTAATCGCGGCCCGGGCTCGGGCGCCCCGGCCCGATGCTGGCCACCGGGAGATCGGGACTAATCGGAGTTTGACTAACGTGAAATATGTACATATTTATTATAAATGAGTGACCTTTATAACAATGTTTCGCAAATATGCATTTAAATTATGACGTCATAACCCGAGGTTCGATAGCGCGGAGGACTGTAAAAAATTCAAATATGTGATCTTGTCGTTATCAGCTTGTCTCAATCTACTGCTAGATCTAGGCTTCTTCCGAGAATAGTTTTAGCCCATAATCCCCACGCTGGGCATACGTGTTGGGGGTCGCACAGCGCGTGCCGCCTACGCCGCCGCCTGTCTGCGCGATCAGCCGTCGCCATATATTATATACAATAATAACTATATATTATGTATTGTGAAAGCATTTCAACTTTTACTCCTACAAAGTTTTTGATGTGTCGCTCGTTTGACAGTTGAGCTGCAGGTTGTGGATTCGATCCAGGCCAGAAATTAAAGTGCGTAGGTTTGGGTTCATGAGTGTGTAAATAATATATTATGTTTATCGGATGCCATAGTTTTACCTTCTATAAAATACTAACAAATATACACCTATATTGTTGGCAAGGTTTCAGTTATTAAATTAGTCTATGTTTTATTACCATTATGTTGTGGTGAAAAAGAAACTTAAAACGCAAATGTATGATGGAAATTACACTTTGGAACATTCAGAGGACTTTCTATAATTTTGACAATCTATTATTTTTATAGTCAAGCACAAAGTATGGACGCCAATTCCCTACATTAAGAGATGTATGGAATTATTTCCGTTAAGAATAGAGTTTAGAATATTCGCAAGTGGAATGCGATTTTCAATATTTTTATTTACTTATTATACGTGTAATTATAGGTGTTGAATGTTTGTGTAATTTTTTCTATCGTATGATATCTATAACAAATATTGAAAGAATTGCTAAATAGTGCAAAAATCTCCAACCTTATTGGATACAACGATGAATACTAAAAGGTATGAGATTTTTAAATTAAACGCGAATTCGAAATTTGAAATAAACATGTCTTTTAAATCATATCTAACACGTTTTTCGTTCAGAAGTAACAAATCTATCAACATGTCATGTGTTGTTAACTAATAACATGCTTTTGTTTATTATACTGATATTAAATGAAATATCCCTCCATAACATCCGCATGGTGGCAGCCCTAGCGGTGCCCGCTAAAACAGTGTTACCAACATTGCAGCGAGACTGGCGCCGTCGGTAATGTTTGCGGAGAAAGTCGAAACATCACGACTTCACATACATTAAGCGGGCGTGCGAATGTGACGCCAATAGAGGCACGCGTCACACAGCCGGCGTTACATTTAATATTTATACTGATTTCATCGTTTCCATTATTAATCTAATTAAAATATACATGATAC
>DWEI01003577.1:0-12663 GCA_018245875.1 Mysoria ambigua | reverse complement strand
ATTTTACTTGGTGTGACAGTATAATATAAATAATGAATTATTTAACAAAAAAATTAAGAACATTTTCTATACAATATATTTTTTGTAAACATTTTTTTATAAAGAATAAAAACTTTTATAAGTATTATTCTTGTTTTATGAATATGGAAAAGAACAAAATAACTGTAAAAAAATTTATTCTTCTATTCCACAGTGGGTTGTATAACAACAAAGTACGGAATCATGAGAGTGTACTACACACTTGGGCAAACTCTGGTGTGATTTTAATTTACAATATGTTGACTTTTACTTTACAATATGTTTAATTTACAATATGTTTTACAATTCTGAAACATCACTCCATTTGCAAGGTGTGATTAAACTGACATCCACAGTTTATTTGTTTATAATAAAATCAAATTTGTAATAAAAAAATTAATTACTTAAGATATCATCAATTTTTTAAATCTTAAATGAATTATTATATCCAGATAAATTTATGCTCTGAAAGGGATATTTGGCCCTTGGATTCTCTGCCTGTCCCAACAGAGCCTACACATGGAGGTATGAATAATATATAAATTTGAGCTCTGACAGATATGTTCTGTTGCTACATTTATAATTTCTTATTTATTTGTGCTGAGTTGGATCATAATATGAAGCATTTCAATGACACAAAAACATTGATGATTCAACAAGCAAAAACATTAATGATTCAACAATTTCTTTCTTGCATAAGCAAAATGACATAGTCACTCGAAATTAAGACTATAATATATAGGTGATCACTGAATCGTTGCCAATTTTTGAAATCGAAATCTTTTTGTACTGTAAGACAACCGAATACGCAGCTTTTCTAAGAAATGTCTACCTGCGTGACTAATTGATAGGTTAAGTGATCCGGCAAACTATCTCGGAGGCAGCCATGTAAATAAAAAACATTGTAAATTTAATTCAAACTCCCGTAAGTTCTTGAATGAGTCGTTTCTAGTTGTTAATGATTTTTTTTTCTTAAAAACGACTCCGTGATTGGAATGAACGCGATGACTGTAGGTACCAGCAATTATGAAGTGTTGTGTTATATTTTTTTAAACTGCTATAGCGGCCTCGGTGTACGAGTGGTTGCGACCGTGACTGCGGATCGAGCGGTCCTGGGCTCAAATCGTGGGTAGTGTTTGAATTTTCTCAGGATTTGAGAAAACAAAGAAAAAAAAGAGATATAGGTAATAATTATATTCGCATAATAAGCATAATAAAACAGAATATATGTGAGCACAAGACTTTGCAATTTAAAAAAAAACATAATGCACAACAAATAAAAAAAAATAAAAAGATACGGAAAAAATACAAAAATTTAAGTTATGGTCGTAGAGAGATCTGTGGTGCAGTAAGACGAACGTGAACTGCGAACATAGAATTGCAGCGTTCAGATATACTGGCAGCCAGATGGTCTACAAGTGGCTGAGTGTCTGGATTAGCATCAGGTGTTACTGGTTTATCTATAGGAGGGTTCGCATATCTTCACGCCAGGTCCCTTACGGGGTAGGCAGAGCGCATAAAATAGACATTTAATTATAAAATTATCGTTATTATTATTATTATATCTTCACGCCCGGTTCCTCACGTAGTAGGCAAAGATAAGCGTGTAGCAAATCTCTATACTTGCAAATTTCACGTACTTCAACATTCATGAATCTCTTCATACAAACAAGTCTGTGATCGGCTTTTTACCCAACATTCGTATTATAAAGATAATCGGTCTGCCTCGCACCTGCGTACATCGACATTCTAATTCGATAGATAATTGTTTTAATACTAACATATCTATTGAAAGTGTATGGTATGAATCACAGATGTAGCACAGTTCGTTCCCGAACCAACTTTCGCCGACGCTCAAGTCGGAGCCGCGTGATTATCGCACGTACGCAGTCCCCGGCCGGGGCGGCGCGCGCTCGCGGCGCCCGCCCCGCGCGGCCTCCGCCTAGGCGCACACGCAATCGCGGGCTCACGTGCGCCGCGGTAACGGGGATATATTTGCGTATGAAAAACACGAAATACCTCTGAATTGCGGAGGGAATAAGACATTCAACCCGCTCCCCCCGCGACCGCCGCGGCCCGCGCACTGCGCCACCCCCTCGGCCCCCTCCCCCTCGCGACCCTTTTAACTTTCATCTCTGTCGAGTGCTCGGTCCACATACTTTGTTCTATTTGATCAATGTTATTAAAATGTCGCGGGGCTCGCCGGCTTACAAACATGTGACTATCGCATAAGCCGCCCCTGAATAATACACCGCTGAAATTGCGGTTGGTGTTTCACGAAATCGTATTAACTATTCGGGCCGCGAACTTGGACAATAACCTCGAGTGGTTTTCTTGTTTTCGCGTGTCGCTTTGCATACGTCCCGCGTGACTTATGCGTTCCTGTGCCGCATGTACGAAGATACAACTTGACGGTTTATGATTCGGATTGGTGTTTTATGCGGTTTTCGTGTGCTGAAGCACGATTTTATAGATGGATCGTTCCTTCTGTAAACTATTGAGAAGCTGGTCGGGTTAAACCTGTTTCAATACTAAAACACTGGTGTGAAGATAAATATCACCAGTTTTATTTCTCACCCAAATAATAGAAAAAATAAGCGGCTTTACATTGAAACTGTGACAAGATAAATAGACACATCGTTAGCCTTACACCAAGTTTGCTAAGGGGTGAGCAGTGAGCACCGATTACCAAATGTCTCTGGTTCCTCAAAAATCTGGCGCGGCTCTTCTGCACTGAACACTTCACACACGCTGGATTCGGAGTCTTTGAGATTTTCGTACTAAGCCGGCGATCTGCACGTTACCGCCATACTCGCACCTTTATTCGCAGCCCTCGTGATAATTAACTCGTTTTTATGATGACGTTTTCTAATAGGCTCGAAAAATGTTTCCATTTTAAACGTAACGCGTTACGCAACGCCGAGCGGAGGTATTGTACGACTCAACTGCGTAAGTATCTCTCTGCGCGTGACTATGTCAGCTTATCTAACAGTTTTAATAACATTCACGTTATTTTTTTCATTATTCACCCGCTCGGAAAATTGGTTCTCTTATTGGATTACAAAAAATATACCTACACTCAATTATATTTTAAATGAGTTGTTCAATATAGTACGTACATATTATTAACGATATTATTCAATGAATGTTCAAGTTTCGTAAAGGCTTATTTTATTCCAATTATGCGAACGTTTACGAGTGTAACGTTGCAAAAAACAGTAGTTTTATGAAAAATAAACAATGTAATATCACACCTGCAATCCCCGAAGAGATAGGCAGAGGAGTGTAGAAAACTCCCACGTTTCACTAGATATGAAATAGGTGACACCATTATGAAATAGGTGATGCCATTATGAAATAGGTGGTCATCCTATTGCCATACACCGGGCACATATCCAGGCTCTGAGTCTCGACTAGAAAATATAAATTAGAAAAAAATACCAGTTCCCGACCTGAGAATTGAAGCCAAAACCCTGAACGTGCCGATCTGTAGTCTCACTTGCAAGCAACACGACGAACGAGGCAGTTAAAATACATACTTAATTGTATTTACTCCGTCTTTAACGGTAGGGATCGCATGGTACAATTCGTATGTATGACGTAGTGTGTGAATAAATTGGTGATTTCATTTGGGACAACTATAACCATGTTGCTGTACACATTTAATAGACTGATCATAAAGCTTTCTACCGGTAAATACTGAGCAATAGTATACCATGAATAATTATACTCATTAACATTAGCTTATGTGGCGTTAGTTTGTGTCTGCTGCTGTTGCGTTATAGTTGTTTAATTTTTTCGTGTCATTAAACCGCGTAGAATGTCATCTGATCGTCCACTTCCAATCTAGCCTTCCTGCAACACATTCCCCACATCATCCTGGGTTGAGCGGTACAGGATTCCAATAGGCATTGGATACACCCTGCATCATCTGGCTTTAGGTTAATAATACAGGCTAAAGAACGATAATATTATAATAATATCACGCGATCGAGTCCCCCAAAGGGCACGCAGAGAGCAGACAGAGTATTTACGAGACCTACCGTGGTTCTTCCACATGGAGTGATAATATTTTCCTACCGTACATGCGTAGCCGTGACCGTGTACAGAATGCAACTGCGTAGCCGCGGCCGCGCCGCTCACGAGAGCGAGCCGCCGGCCGTAATCACCGCTATCCATTCTGTTAAAACCACCCGGGGCTCAATTAGTTAAGTAGACGTTTCCGCTAATCGGTGCGGCCGGTGCCGGGCGGGCGCTCTAAATGGATTAATTTATACTTAGGAGCGAGGACGTTTTCGGTGTCACGCAAGGATAGGGTGATTGTGTTGTGATTGCCCGCGCGTCCCACCGACGCATCCTTTACGAGCGGTCCGGCCTTGCGGCGTGGACTGTTCAAATGACACCTGTTTGAAGATATAGACGCGATTATGACCGTCGCAAAGGACGTGCAATTTATGTACCTACTGACGCTCGAAGCGAAAGCGATTTGCTTACGTGGGTTTATGTGTAGCGGTATCTAATAGTCAGTCCAGCAATTGGTAGGTTTGTTTATAGAGGGTTTATGATTGTTTTTATTACTAGAAAGTACTGGTTGGTGGTGTTAGTTGCAAGTGCGACTGCCGATCGGGAGGTGCCGGGTTTTTGCTGTGCCAGTTCCGGGAGGTCGGGCACTACAACATTTTAAAATTTAGATTTTCTAGTAGTGGTTCGGAGTCTGGATATGTGCCCATTGTATAGCAATAGGCTCACCACCTACCTATTCCATAGTGGGACGTAGACGTAACTAGTGAACTGGTGAAATCGAACACTCCCACTTCTGCATTCCTCTACCTACCCTTTCGGGGATTGCAGACGTGAAGTTACGTTTAAAAGATCTTGTAACGAAGTGTCAACAATAGTGGCGCCCTTGTACTTATGTGCTTAGGTCAAATAATAGTCAATAAAATTATATTGATATTGTTGTCAATAAGATAAGATTGCATTGATCATTCATTAGCCAACATGTCTAAAATTTATTTGAAATTCTAAACAAAATTAAACTTTATTCGACTTTATTACATTCTGTAGACACTTGGAGAGAATTAACTTAGGTACACTCAATAAAAAATCCGATGAATATTTCTAGACACAAATTATTCTAGAAATATTAAGCTTGTCCGATCAAGTTTGAGATTGATATGTCAATTTCAGTCAACATCGCCCGGCACTAAGGAGTGTAGCAACGGTGTTTGAAAGTGCGATGTGGCTCACGCCGCCAGATAGCGCACCGTTCGATACGCGCGGCGCTGCGTCCGCGAGAGCTGAGACACCTGAGTCGCCGGGCGCATCGCTCACTGCAATCTGTACATTATTTCTCCATTGTTCGCGTAACGAGCCCCCACGCCGCCCCGCCCGCTCGCCCCCCACGCCGGCCCCGGGCGGCGGGACCTCGCTCGCGCCTTTCTTTTATCATTCCTCTCTTTATTTCCGAATGCAAATAATCCTCCACACGTGTGAGAACCGAAACCATTGTTCTCGCCCCCCTCCCCCACCGGGGACCTTGGTGACGCAATCTTTTTCTTCAACATTTAGGTAAATGTACCCCCACCTAAGAGTGATTATGTTTTACTCATGTGTGTTTATCGACCATCTTTTACGTTTTGGAGAACGCTTATTAATCTGTTGCGCACTAGCCTCTCGTGCATAGTAACTATTAAGAACCAACTACTATGCGATCCCTTGATAATTCTTAATTGAATGTATACACTCGCACATTCTTTGCAAGCTCGAAAATAGTGCCGTCTCTATGATAGTAATTAACGTTCGTCAAGCGAGCTCGGCAACGAGGCAGCGGCGCGGCGGAGGCGAGGCGCCGCGGGACAGCGCGAGTGGAGGACAAACAGCTCGTTAGCCGTCCGCGCGGAAGGGTGGAGCCGCGGCCCAAGAAAAACGCTAAGTGGGAAATCAATACGTATTAGGCGCTATCGGACCGGCCACCCGTCACGCCATGATGGATGGAAGCGCCCAAACTTTCCGCGCCGTCTCTAATAATGACAATATACAAATTGACGTCCGCTGACGCCACCGAAAGGCGATAGCACACCGTCGCCGCTGCCACTCACATTACATGAACAAACATGGACGCGATGAAAAAACAGATCGCTCTACTCCAATTTTGTAATAGAAATCTCAATTACGGATATGTTTTTTGCACGGCTCATCTGTCACGCGGCGTGTGGAGGTTAGCGCGGAGAAAAGTCGCGCGCTTAATCGAAACGTCGTCGTTTCTCGACATCCGAAATGTAACAAAGTAGAGTATGCAAAATATCTGGTCGTCCGAGTACAGTGCGGCTCTGCGGGGATCGATCACTGTATACCGGTGGCAGCTAGTTGACGCGTCGGGACAAGTGATATTGGAGGAGATCGACAGGCGGGTGCGGCTCTACATATTGAAAACTAAACGCTATTTGCAAATAAATACATGCACGCCCCTCCCCCCCTCCCCCGCCGCCAGCGCCACCTCGCACATCACTACTCTAAAATTGAAATCGCATTTGCGGACTCACAGCGACTACACTTCCCTTTGATATTGGAACCTCCGCGTCAATATTACTCCTGTTTTGCCAGCTTCTTTATTTTTATTAACGTCTAAGGAAAAGTAGGATTTGTCTTACTACGTTTTGTACTAAAGTGTGAGATTTTTTTTCAATCTAATCGAATAGTGAAGCTTCGAAGTGTACTTTTAAATACGTACAATTATTGTTTCTTGGTGGTCGTCCAAAAAAGTCACTCATTTATGGTTGATCAATTAACTTCAATCACATCACATGTTTCTTATCGTGTGACGTTTTCTGAATCAATACGCTTCTATCTATAAACGTATGAATCAAGTGTAGTCGTTGAACCCCTGAACTGTATCTATTGTTTCGCCGACAACTGTAGGCAACAGACGACAGATAAGCGGTGAACGTGGAGAGTATCGCGACGTGCTAAACTCATTTGGGATTCACCTCTTCCGGGATTTGAATTATGCTTCGTATATACTGTTACATTTCGTTGTGTGTTATACGAGAATTGTACTCGCATCAATATGAACATCGCAAACTGACCGATAATATAACAACCTTTATGTAGGCAGATGTGGAAATAAAAAAAGTTACTCTTTAAAATAATGTGAACTCCAAATGAATGTGTGGTCCACATTACATTTTATGAAAAATGGCAAAGTTGTTTACTTTCGTGTAATCTAAGCTTGCAGTCAGTTGCCAAGAAATTTTAACGCGCCACATCCTCCGTGTATAGTCTTACATGGGATTAAAGCGGGGGTAGTTGAAAGAGTACGGGGGGTGTATTTATGTCACCTCCGGGACGCCGGCACTCGCCCCTCCCAATTATACCGCAGTAAAAGTCATAAAAAGACACCCGAAGTTTTTACACGAACGTAGAAGAGGCTCACGCGAAATTAAGAGGGGCGCCGAAATGTGAGATGAGCGTGAATGTTTTATAAGAGCAGATGATGTTAGGCCCGTTTATGATGTCTTATGGCGGATAATGGCCGCGCGGCACGCTCCTCGCCAGTATCGCTGAATCATTGATGACTTGCTTTATTACTACCGAGCCATCAAATAATTAATTACTACACAGCGATCCAACTGCAGACCTGTTACAGCTCCGCCATCCCAGGAGTGCGTCTCGAACATTCCATCAATTAATTGGCGCAACACAGATACCGACCAGAAACTGGCCAGCGTGGCGGGCTATGGTCTTGTCGTTTTAATGGCGAAATGAGACCCGTGGAACGTGAAGACCGTAGGTGAACTTATCGATTTAAAGTCTTATTTGCTATGTTCATTACGATAAATGGAAAATACTGGATTACTTGTTTTTTTTTACATTTTTAGTATATTTTAAAAAGTATTATCGCGCCTCTAATCCTTGAAGCGGTAGGGTGTGAAGTACACTCCCATACATCACCAATTAATTCTCACTATGGAATAGAGATGAGATTATTCACATACAACGAGCAGAAATCCAGATGCGGGTCCGCTACTAGGAATTCCTAATTTAAAAAACCTTTAACTAGAAATTCCCAAAAGGATTTGAAACCAGGACTTGTCGATCGTAGTATGGTTGAAAATTTTGCATTTTATTTATTTCACCATTTTAAGTCCAATAAAATACAAATAAAAATAACGTACAATAGCTTTCTTATGGAAATTTCTAGCAACGCCCTGCGACGTAGCTAAGTTTTTTTATTTATAATCATGTTATTGTCTAGTGATGGTTACTGATGGTTAGTCTTCAACCAACAACTGGGGATACATGTGAGCGTACTTCCTCCACCTACCTATTCGCGGATTACTGGTGTGATGTTACGTGTATGATTAGCCTCAATAGCGATACTTTTAACATTAAGCCGGGTCATTTTCAAGCAAACAAAAGAAAAAAATGCTTTTAAAAAAGGTACGTCGTAATTACGCATTGTTCCGTTTTCACTAATACCGGGTGTGAATATAAACGCAACGGGGAATATGGGTTTCATTTAAAGCGATTTACGTCGCGCAGAGCAGGTCGACAACGAGCCGAGCGCCGGTTAACGCGGCCGCTTTGCTCGTGTTGTCGCAGCCCGCGTGAAACAATACATTCTCACGTTTAATTTCTCTCGGCCCTCAATTGATTCTTTTACGAGTGTGTTTATTGAGGGCTTGCGATTTTTTGTAATGCTTCGCCAATTCGCTATTATATGATTGTTATTGGTATTATATTTCACGCCGGATGCCTTACGGGGTAAGTAGGGACGGGTAGACCGCATGTCAAATCCCTCTTAACAGACCAATATTATCTTGACCCACCTGAGGCGCTTCTCTCGCGTTCATTACTCTGTACATACACGCACGCAGATTGCTAAGACATCTGCCTCCCATGTCCCAGGATCTGACCTATATGTCACAATAGGTGGAGTCTTGATTTTAGTGCGCTATTAAACTACTTTAAAATTACATTATTTTTTTTATTAAAATATTTCGTTACGTTCGTCATAAATATAAAATTGTTTCGTACAAAGCTCTACAAATACACATATTTAACATTATTATTCCATCTTATTAATTGACTGGATATCAGTACTTACATGTTCAAAATACAATCAAGAAATTTTTCACCTAAAAGTGTAAATAAAGTTATTATATCTGTGTCAAAAAATGTTAGCAAAATGAGTGGCGGCAATGTATTCAGGTGGCCGGTGGCGTGCGGGCCGTAATGCGGCATCTCTCGTACAGTCACATCGTAAAGTTTGAACGGAGGCGGCGTGTCACCGCGGCGCACCGTGCGTAGCGGAGCGCGCCGTGCGTGCGTGCGTGCGTGCCCGCTCGCCCGCTCGCCCGCTAATATGATTATGACAACGCTACGTGCCCGGGAATCCTCGCGCAAATATTCATTAATCTTTCACGGTCCGACGTCCGCGATGGAGATTTAATCAGATTAAGGATCATCTTTTTGCGGGAAAAGTCATGCCCCTTTGTTGCTATTCGGCCGTCGCTCGCACTTTTGTGCTGAATTTATGACGGACGATGTTTGCTCTGAATGTAAATTATCTCGCTAGTATATAATGCGTTTTATTCTCGCCAACGTTCAACCTTCTGTCGGTGGTTCGTCGTTCGCTCGCTCGCCGTCGGCGCGGCGAGGAGCGAACGCAGCGCACGCTCGTAGCGTGGGCGAGTGCGCGGCCGGCGCCACGGCGACTGTTGATCCCCTTCGACGGCACGGCCACGCCACGCAGTCTGCTCGCGGCGGAGCGCGCTGGCCGGCCCGCGCGACCCGCACCGCTTGCGCGTCGCACGCGAACGCACACGAACCTCCCGCACTGAGACACTGGACATCGATACGACACTATCGCACAATAATTCGACGCCATCGTTGCGCATAAAAAGTTATAAGTCATGAGTGAATTTTGTGAAATGTTAACACTTGAACGGCCGCGCGGAGAGCGCTTTGATTCATAGATAGGGCGCGGAAAGCCGAATAAAAAGTAGAATTAAGCGCGGCGAAACGCGCGTAAAATTATTTTACCATTGTATGCAAATCGATCCCGCTGTGATTATTTTATTTCCTAAGAGTCGGAATATAAATCGTGGCAAAAAAACGCGCCCGTCTGCGAGTGGTATCTTAGTTGATACGTACATATTTATATATTTATTTATTTAAGGCGCTGGCTGTTAACGGGCCTCATTTAAACAACACTTGACATGTCTGATTGTGAAATGTTTAAATTATTTTATATATTATGTACCTACCCTTAAATTATCCTTAGGCTTTTAAATTCGATGACTTACGAAGTTTTTAACTTTTGTTGCGTTTTATATTTGATGATACAAACGTCGACATTTTAGTAGTTATCATATTGAATACTCTATTTTTTTTATTGCTCCTTCTTTTTTACATGTTTAATCGCGACATCAAACATGGCCCATGACGACAAATCGCAATGAAATCGCGCGAAAACGTCTACAGTGTGTAACAAAGTAACAATGTTGCTTAATTAAGCTCTATGCATTCATACATCCGCTAAATCGCGCGAATAATGTAAAAAACGCACCACTCGCCTATTACGAGCGGACACCTCGGAAAAAGTGCTCCTCGTCCAGCATTCTTGACACCCGAGCCGGATCAAACCGGCGGCCATCTTGGATATAAACGCATAACTCATTTATTAAAAGCAAACGCGGCGCGGCGGGAGTGTGAGCGGTGTCTAATGAAAGTTGCGCGGCAAAAACGTAGCCTCGTCGGGAATGTGTCGCCGGCGCGCTCCGGGACGTGGACAGGCTATAAAAATACCGTCGGCCGGGGCCGCGGGCGCGCGCCCCTCTCCATTTCTTTTTCAATCAATTCAATCAGCGGCCAGTGTTCGATTGCCTCCTGACGCCCGGTGTCGCCGTGTTGCGGACGTATCTGACCAAATTTGTAACGTTACGTTTCTTTGACTCTCATTCTTTGTTACTTTTGAGCAATCCCCCATTTTTTCCGCCATGTTTCGTCTTAGTGTTTCGGCAAATTATTTATGGATCCAATTAACTGCGCTTTATTTCTGTTGTTTTGGTGGGATGAAAGTCTTAAGCAAATGTTGGTAGGTGTGTTTGTTAATCAAATTGGTTTTCTTTCTTAAGCGAATCGAATGGAGGCACTGAGCACCTACATTTCATTAATACAGAGTGTCCACATACAGTTGCATACAAGTTCATCTGAAGTTTATGTTCCAATTTTCATCGACTATAAACATTTCTGACATACTGTTTCAGATTGCTACCGATCTACCCGCGCTGTACAAGTCTACAACTACTCAAACGGCACTTACGGTACATTTCAATTTTTTCTACGGCGATAGAAAAGATCTAGAAACGTATCGAGATAACGTTATAACTAGGTATAAGGTACCCAGGTATAATCGCCAGCGATTTATTAGTATTTTAATGAAAATATAAAAGTTGGTCGTGTTGGTTGCAAGTGGGACTGCTGACCGGAAGTCCTGGGTTCAAATCCGATCGGGCGCTAATGGATATTTCTAATTTAGATTTTCTAATAATAGGTCAGAGGTAGGAGAGGTGCCCGATGTACGACACCACCATTTATCAATTCACCACTTACTCCATAGTGAGACGTAAACGTATCTCATGAAACGAGGGAGTTTACCACGGTCATCTGTCTACCGCTTCGGCGATTACCGGCGTGATGTTTCGTTAAAACCAGCAGCTTATGAAATGTATTAGACATGTATGTGAATCACAAAAAGCCGCCGGTAGCCGTATTCAAGGCTGAATGTAAAGCAGCGGGCGGTGAAGGCGACGAAAAAAATTGTACGTCTTAAAATCGAGAAAATCGCATCCGAAACATATTCCACATATAAAAACATCTCGTTTGTATCGCACCTCGCGGGATGTTGTGGTTCTCATGGCACATTAACGCGAAGAGTCAGGAATGTAGAAGGCGATCGTCAGATCTTACTTGCTTACCCCATGAGTGTCCTGGCATGCATATATTATCTACATACATATAGACCTACACATTTTCTAGACACATTACCTAGACATTTTCACCGAACAAACTTCGCTCAGGTCTACGAATAAGACTTCGCGTCGGTTGGGCGTCACTGTATACATAAATGTGTATTCTATATTGTTGAATCGTTATTAACGAACGCCAAGTTCAGTGGCTGTTGATATATGGCAAGTATTACTTTCCTTATATCATCACGTCGGGTCCCTTACGAAGAGGGCAGAGAGCACAGATCGCTCATCTTTACCGCCCTGGCGTTCTTGTCCAAAAACATACATGATTTATATATTATTAATACACATGAGAAAGCTTTATTGATGAAAAGTGGTCCGAACTGGACCGTACTGGTCCGAAACGGCTTTACCTATTTTCACCAAATTTTATATGCATATTTAGTAAGTATGAGAATCGGCCAACATCTATTTTTCATACCCCTAAATGGTAAGGGTGGTTCACCCCAAAAAAAAAAATTATTTCTTCGACATAACATTTTAATCTAATTATTTCATGATAAACCATTCAAATATACATACAACCCTAAATTTTTATCCTTCTACGAACAACCCTCATTTTTTAATTTCTATATTAGTGATTTCAATAACTATCTATGATCACTGG
>DWEI01003576.1:0-12664 GCA_018245875.1 Mysoria ambigua | reverse complement strand
TTGGACATAGCCACTGAGAGATAGATGACGTAGAATTTAATAATACCTAATATCACGCCTGTTATCCCAGAAAATTTTGGCAGAAAGTTATAGTGCAGTCCCACGTGTCGACAATTACGATTACTTCCCATTATATACAAGGTGGTGAGCCTATTGCCACACACCGGACAGTAAATCAAACTACCGAGACACTACTAGAATATCTAGGTTAGAAAAATCCAATACAACTCGACCTATGATTTTAAACCAGGATCTGTCTATCGGCAGTCGCGCTTACAACCAATACGATCAACGGGGCAGTCAAATTAGAATTGACCTACCAATGTTGAGAATTTTAGGTTCAATTCCTGGTGGGCACCTTTTTGTTGCTCAAATTGTCTGCATTTGCGATATGAAAATAGAATTTGCTACAATAGAAAATACCATATAGAATAGACGGAAAATACCAAAGTAGAAGATGAATATCTCAAAGGTCTCCACAATACTCTGTTACCCTGGTCAGTTTTTCTCAGTTCACAGCTGGATAGAGGTCTCCCCTGGAGAAGGTTTGGATTGCAAAGCATTGGTTTTCGCATCTGCCTACAGGTGGCTATTGATGAAGACGATAGCTGCGTAATTTTAACCCTTGATGTCTAATCACGTATTAATCCCAAAAGTCAAAATGAGTTTAGAATATCTCGTTGAACTGATCTTGAGATTCCTTTTCAAGTGAAAATACATACATATATATACATACTAAATACTGACAATAAAGAATAAAATCTCATGAATTCATAAAACCCTTCATTCATTCTATGTATGAAGATTTTCGAAAATGATATGAATAAAAAACTGTTGAAAATTTGTAGTTAAATCAGTCTGGACACAACTGCTCATTTTGAGGATACCGCTTACTACAAGTCCAATATTCAATTCAGTGTCTGCGTGATTTCAGATTCAGATTCTGATTCAGATATACGTTAAGATATAGTATTCATTAAAAGAGAACAGCGTTTTTATTGTATTCGATTGGAACTGAAAATATTTTGAATGTCTTTAACAAATAAATTATTTATATTTGAAAAATAAAAGCGAGCAATAATAAAATTCAATTTTAATCTTTTGCTAACAGACGGAGCCCAGGATTGGTTCTTTGATTTCAGTCTATTGAATCGGCAGAGCGGTTGCGTGCGGATTGAACGCAAATTAATCCAACAGACAATGCTGACCGTGACACGTCATTCGCGCCATGTTTGGACTGACAATAACAAATTATTCATACTCGGTGATGGAATGTAAACAGAATATGATTGGCTATTAGCATGCAGGTTGCCGGGAACTCCACCCCGGGGGAATAAGGACACGCGAGACGGACCGGCCTCGGGGATCAGCCCCACGCCATTAACAAGTCGCTGCTAGCCGCATCCAACTTTGTTCTCAACGTATTCGGAACTTAATTTAATTAATTACCGACCCTTCTTGGTACGAATCCATTTCGCTAAATATTATTTGGAGGGGATCAGAAACTAAGATCAAACGAATGCACGCCTATAACTCGCACGGAAAGCTATCAAAGAAGGCGAAATGAAATTATATCGTGTATTATCCGGGATGCTATTAAATCCACTTGGAACCATGGTACGCATTTAACTGGCCTTTATTGATCATTATTCATTATAAACGCCGACATAAACTGGCCGCCGTATGGCTATATGAAGTTATTAAAAGGGTTTACTGCATCAAAATAATATTTTCTTTTTTTTTGTTGACGCTTTGTAAGGGGCAGGCAAATTTAGTGCTGGTAATAAATATAAGAAAGTTATTATGCGTGTACATGATTTGAACAATTTGGCTCAACCAAGGATAAATGTTTCGTTAATATCTCAGCAATATCCATTCAGCTTCAGCTTACAGTTTTCCGGGATCGACTTTTAGTCCAGAAAATTTTTGATATGGCTGACAATGGATCTAAGTATTTTTTTCTAACAACTTTTCCATTGTAAAATGATACAAAAGACAAAACTAATAATAAAAAATATAACTGCCAATTAACACTGTAACCTTAAAAAGACAATTACAAAAATGTGGATCTAATTAAAATGTGTTGAAAATTACACGTAGAGTAGAAACAGACTACGAGATAGAACATTATTTAGTTTGTAGTCACTTATGTATTGATTTTAAAAGGTAACGAAGTATTGTTCAATAAATTCTCCAATACAATTTGTGCAAGTGATTGGGCTCACAAACCATTGAAGTACCACGTCATCACCGAACTCAATTATAATTTTCAACTGGTTACAATTGAAATGGAAATTCGTATGAATTGTAACTCGTTAAAAATTATAATGATCGTCATGAACACGGAAATTATTCGATTGCTCTTATCTGATTTAAAATATAACGGGGAAAAAGGTTTTTAAGTGGATTAAAAACTCTCTACATATGTACTACCTCTTCACATGAAACCGTAGTTGTTTCTTGGGCGTTATAAATAAGTATACATATCTTCACGCCGCGATCTTTACGTGGTAGGGAAAGAGCACCGAGTACCAAATATCTCTATCTTTACAGTCCTACCATGCTTCTTCAACGTTCATCATTCCTATCACACCGGTGTCTGAGACTTCTGACCCACCCCCCTGGGCACCTGCATCCACCATCACTGGCATTGTATATCAGCGAATCTTTCAAAATTTCCTAACCAACGGAGCACGCCCTTTTTCATTTTTACACAAATACTTTCTCTGTACTATGCTTTCAATACTTGGGTGTTATTTTTCAGATACGATCGCTATATCTATTCAGCTGTTTTATAAACAAATGAGTAATATCCGATTTTAAAAAGATCATTAAAACAATTTTCTGATTAACATCAACTTCATCCACCTTTGCCTAATGCAGGAAAAAATCTTCCACTGAGGGGCGTTTGCCCATAATCCATATGTTGGGCATGCGTATTGGAAATCGGAGAGCACGCTTACAATGCTGGCCGTAGCCGACCTCTTAGTTAATCTCTTACGACGTTCTGTACCCGGCACAGAATCAAACATACTCTCAACGTACATACATATGATGAATTCTCTTTCTAATACCTTGTGTTGACTGACCGATATATTAGTATACAAAAACAAATATACATATTCAAAATTGAAAACTAGCAAAAAAGGAAATCGATCTCCGACCACACCTGAATTCCTTAAAACGGTCACCGTGTTTACGTTACTCGATTTATTTTATAGGTCGTAAACAAACTCAGTAATCTTCTGTCACTCTCGTTCGCCGGTTTATGGTAAATAAGATTTTATGGTAACGGCTACGTGGTTCCCAATAGCAACATCATTTTCTTTAGTATTGACTCTTTAAATGCAAATAGACCATGGTACCTACTTCGTCTTTTGTTATGATATCTTTGTGATTCGTTGGATCCTCGTATTTTAATAGATCACTTTTTCAAAGTAATCATAATATTTTTTTTATCTTTATCCTCGCTTTCGTTTATTGCTCGTTCATATTTATTTAAATATTTCCTCTTTCAAATTTTATTTCAATCTAACCGCTTTTCGTCCACGTATTTAAACTTTTAAAATATTGGTTTCAGTATACAATTTTTTAATAAACTTAATTGCATTTAAATTTTTTAACTAATTCTGATTGTAAACTGTTAGAATTAAAAAACTAATGTCATGAGAATTATTTATGAACTTTATAAAATCATAATTGTTGTACTATGTATAATCGTATTTATTGCTGGTTATATTATAAGTGTTAATTCTTATAATTATTTTCACTTAACCATTATTAGTACTGAGTCCAGTTGTCAGAAATATTAGAAAAGAATAACTCAATCAATCTTTGTAAGTATAATAAGTAAGCAATCGTAACATGTTTAAAAAAGTTACGTACAGTGTGAACATCCTAAATGATTGTTTCATAGTTAAATAAATGCAATTATTACATCAGCTTAACTGCAAAGATTTTAAATAACGTCATCTGTCCAATATTCGAATTCTAATCAAGTTTTAAATTGCACCCATTCTTATCTGCTGCGTCGGTTCGCACTCCAACTGAACTTTCATCTCTCATCCTCCGACTCCATCCGACTCGTTCCTCGTTAGCTTCTCCTTAAAACTTCGGCTCAGACTTCGACAACAACTTTTTAAACTCGACTGAAATTCAATTCTTATGATTAATTAATTCAATTGTATTTAAGAGTTATTTGCGGCGTGATCGGCGACCATGGTGTCCATTATTTCATGATTTGGGTCGAGGGTGAAAGCAAGGGTCGTTTCTGCTCGGTCACCGCGCCGACGGAATCGTTACAACCCCGTTTCACAGTTTTCTTACCTTTTTTCTTTTTTTTCGAGGAAGTGAAAATGCTTTATTGGGAAACTCAATTTAGACATTCGCGTCAAAACTTGCTTCCTTGTGAAGTGCCACTTCATTATAATTTTTTCCCTGCGTAACGGTTTGATATTTTTCGTTTGTCTCAGCTGCAAAACTGTTTTCAAGTTTCGTCTCGTGCGATGTAATAGTAAAGTTGTTGGGGCGTAAAACGGGGCGCTCGTAATCCGAAGTTTTAGCGGCAATAAAATATAAATAGGCATACTCATACATCAGGTAAGCGTCATGCGGTTTTAGCGGCACGTAATGTAATTTAATTAAAGCGCGATATAAAACACCTTGGCGGTTGCGGTGGCACTTAAGACGTGCTTAATTTGGAAGCGCTTGATGAACTTCCCACGTGTGGATACTAATGGACGCATTATTCAGCGTACGACGTTATGATTGTGTTTGTGGATCTGCTACATCGTTATTGGTTAGCGGTTTTGTAATAAACTGTGGAAGATATGTTAGAAGCATTGTATCAGCTCCTTTAATGTGCTACTGCATAGAAGATTTCGCTACTTTCCAATAATCTTGGTTGGATAAGATGAAAGGATTATTGTTTAGATCTTTCTTTTCGTCTTTTAAGTCATTTATTCCTGTTTATCCATGTAGTTAGAAATAAATATTTTTATTCCTTAATCACTTAACTTATTCCCTATTATCCCAAAAAGCTTTCATTGTCTCGCTAGTCTCGGTAGTACGAGTCCCGGGTCGGGCACTATTAAATTTTTCTAATTTAGCTTTTCTAGTAAGGGCTCGGAGTATGGAAGTGGACCCGTTGTATGGCAATCAGTTTACCCCTTATTTCATAGTGGAACGTAAAAGTAACTAGTGAAAGTGTTCTTCCTTCCTCTGCCGACCTGTTTGAGGATTACAAGCGTGTTGTCACGTTTTATCCTCTAAAATTGTAGAGAATCTATTACTTAGTTACCAGTATAAGGAACTTCTTGATCACAAAAACTTCTAATGCTGCAGAAAACAATGATTATTCAAAATTTTCAAATCAACTTTATTGCGGTTTCGACATTCGCAATGAGTTCACGATTCTGGCTATCGAAACGCATTTTATCACTTTGAAAATTTTTAAAAGTCTAAAAAATTTTTTAAAGATGTTTGTGTTTAAATATCAAATATAACTTTTTTAAGGACAAAAAGCATTTTGAAGAAACTTGAACCTCTAGCAGTTTTATATATTTTTAACTTCACTTGCTCTTACATCTCAGATGTATTAGTAATGTTAATGCGAATATCTGTTTCAATGAAATCGATATTTTCCAATTACCATTAAATGGTGTTCTAAGTAGACTGTATTGAAAATTAGGTATCCAACGTTTTCAAAAACACATTAGATTAGATTGATTACAATTCCAGGAAAGCTATGTCTGAGGTTCTGTGAATTGGTTACCATAGCAACGATTGTGTTCCAAAATAGAACACGCCTGATTTCTTTGGTATTTTAACAACTAAAGGGTCTTTTCAATAACAACCCTCTCCCGTCTCCTAAAAAAATAAGTAATTTTAATGGATGTTACGATTTTAAAAGAAGCGGATTTCGTTATACATTCCATTTTTTATGTGAAATGAAGTAATATTATTTCGGGCAATAGACTTTTACCAGATTTTCTTTTTAATATTTTTCCTCCTTCCTTGCATGCAATTCTAAGCAGTTTAAGAAAAATACGCCCAATATTGAATCAAAGGCGTTAATACATTTTTTTTTGATTACAATACAAATGTGCCTTAAGTAAAAGCTTTATTCCGAGCCTCAGTCCGTGTCAGGGCGAACTAACAATATGGCATGTCAGGATACAGAATGACGTAAACGACTAAACCGGGCGCTGGTCTTTAGCGATATGGCGCTGTCTAATGATCTGGCCGCCTACATGCAGCAGCGCAGATGGTGCGAGTTGCTGCACTCTGTCATCCACAACGCGCATGCTAAGTGTGGGGATTATGGACCTGATCCCTGAGCGCAGACCAATGTCCAGCGGTTAACTGCAACAGGCTGATGATGATGATGATGAGAACTTTTGACCAACCCTCCGTTTCATTAACAGCATAAAAATATTTGTTAAACAAAATTTCAAACATTTTTATATTCCAAAAGGTAAATAATAAAAGGTAATTATCATAATGTCCTTATAGGAGTTTATAATAGAGATTGCTAATTCCAAAATATTGTCAATATAAAAATGTGGCCAGTAAAAGACTTTCACATTGTAAAATCTTATATGCAACACAATGAACAATAATATGAACAATATTGAATTAAAAAAATTCTGCGTATGTAAAAAATGGACTGAAAAACATACGGACAATTTGTGTATATTATATACTATTACTCCAATTTCTGTTCATTTCGTGTTCAAGATGGTATCGTTATATAATTTCTGTTTATAGATACACTGTTTTTTTTTCTTTTTTGACTCATGATAAACTTATGATAAACAATTTAACATTTATGTAACAATACAAGTGTGTTTCCCTGAATCGTAGCAAAGGGAAGGGAAAATAAAAAAAGTAAATATAAATCATGTTTAATCATCCAACAAACCGTTATATAGATAAGTATCAAATTTCACAAATTCATAGCGTAAAAGATCTTGACAACATCCACACTTCAGAACATTAGCATGTTCCAGCGAGGCGCAAAGTGTCGTTGGCGCACCGCCAGTACAACTACCAAATAGATATCTTTTATTCAGTAAACTCAAACTTTTCTCAACATAAATCCACGACTGGAGGGCACCTTCATGAAATTGTAATGAGAAAGAACTATTTATGGCTAATCCTTTTGAAATAAACTGCTCGAAACTGTGTCCTTCTGAAGTTCTACGCGTGGCTGTTACAAGAAAGTGTCTGAGCTGCAGAAAGTTTGCAGCGAAAACTGATAGTGTGAGTGGAACAAACTTATGCGGGATATTGAGTAGTGAAAGAGAGCACATGCTGGGATAGACGAATTAGGTGTAGTGGAATAGATTTTTGAATTGCAAATAGGGGAAACGAAACCGCCGCCGCCTTGGACGTCCCCGCCAGCCCGAAAACTTCCGGCATTATAATCATCCTTAATAACAGGAGAGTGTTTTAATGAATTTACGTTGTGATCAAAGCAAGGAGCTAACTTGAGAGAAGTTGGAATGTTTACATTAGTTCTAGATTATAAATTAGAACTGTTCTTTCTTAGCTTAAACGACATAATAGAGTTAGAGGAAGAATGCAGAGCGTAATTTTTTGTCATCATTATTCATCACATATTACAACACCTTTAAGTGAAACAGTCATAACAATTTAGATATTATTCAAAACACGAGTTGCTATCTAATAACATTTTGAACGTAACTTACCGCCTGTAATTCCCGAAGGGATAGACAGAGGAATGCATAACATTCCCACGATTCCACTATTAGAAAATGTAAATTAGAAAATGGTGTAGTGTTCGACCCAGGAATCAAACCAGGGACCTCCTGATCGGCAGTCGACCTACCAGAATCCGGCAGTGACCAGCAACGAACACGACCAACGAGGCAGTCACTACTACGATTTTATATCAATAAATATTGACCTTTTCATTGAGTCACTGTTAAATGCAGAACTCAGAACAGAACGAATAGGGTTGAATCCAGTGCGTGTCGTGCTGACCAAATGCGAATTGCCAGGCTTGATCCGCTTTATGCCGAATTACTGCAAGAATGTCACGGAGAACACTAAGCTTTAGAACATTTCCATTACGATATTTTCCCTCAATGTCGTAGCGTGCGAAATTTAATCATATAAAAGAATATTTCAAATCGAACTTACTACATTGTAGTTACTAACCGTGTAATCCTTTTCAAAATCGAAAAAAAGAATTTTATTAAAACAGTGTTCACGAAATTTATTTTTAAGAATAATTAAACTTTCAAATAAAAATACATTGTACGAGTACTAGAGTTCATTTCGAAAGAGTGCTACTCAAACATTTGGCTAGATGGGAAACAAAGCTAATAGATTTCCAGTTGACATTGCGACGAACGTGAGCACGGGATCTGACGCACCAACTGTAACCGGAGCTGAAAATTGACCGAGTAAACAGAACGGTCTTGCTTTTATACGCTTTAACTGTTCGTAAAAAGATAGAAACTGTAACAGGAAAAACCTTTTGCAACGATACATCCGCTCGCGCAGG
This sequence comes from Mysoria ambigua, assembly GCA_018245875.1. Lineage (NCBI taxonomy): Eukaryota > Metazoa > Arthropoda > Insecta > Lepidoptera > Hesperiidae > Mysoria > Mysoria ambigua. The sequence goes on along the minus strand of DWEI01003576.1, from coordinate 4,131 downwards.
AAATAAAAACCAGGGAAAAGGTTATATATAAATCAATCTATGTGACTCGACGGTAGATACAAATGTTCGTTACAAGGAGATAGACACACGTTCTTTGTTTTTGGTTTAAAAATTGGTAATGATGTACAAAAATTGTTGCGAGACAAAAAAAACTGGCAGTCTTATAGTTCTGAAGCAAATTTAGTAATAATAATATTACGCATTTTGTCGATTAATATAGGTATATATTGTCATTAATTATATTATAATCAGTTCGCTATTAGAACAAATGTTTCAAAAGTAATATTTATCTATCGCGTATTCTCTTGTAGACATTATAGTGATTTTATATCTAGGAAATGGAACTGCGAAATGTACATTTATTAGTATTTTACTAATATGTCAGTCATATATTACGATACTTTATAGTTATTAATTTAAAAGACAAGAATCCATTAGAGCGCCTCTAAACAGAGACCAAGATAGCGTGTCAGGATTTAATTATGGAGATGCATGTGGCTTACATAAACCCACTTAAATGATTAGCTGGTGTAAAAATGTGGCGTTTTTTGTTTTGTATTTCAATTTAAAAGTGGTTTTCGCACAAAATGTTTGTGTCTATTTAGAATATCTCGTATCTGTGAATCTGTGTGACTAAATAGGTAACTCGACTTTATACTATGTAATAATTTTCGGTCTATTAAAATTTGGAAAACAGGCGATAAAAATTATAATAAATTACACATTTAGAAACTCTCAGGTCACCATGTTACTTTTTCAGAAATTAATAACATTAATGCTTATTAGATTAGCACTGTACTTTGATTATCGAACTTAGCTGGCGCAGTGCGGTGCGTTTGCTGGCTAAAATTTAATCCGAGCACGGCGCATTCCGCAACAGATTGCATTCCTCTGCGGAGACTGACTGCTTGACGTCCGCTGATGGAAGCTTAAACGTTCATGTACACCCCGATAACACAATATTGTTCGGCAAAAACAAAAGTAACAGTTACGCTTCGCGTTTTAGAATTCAATCTTTCACTCAGGGGCCTTTGGTGCAAATTCTGGCATGCACTTACGAAAAAGTGCGTTTTTGAATTAAATATCACACGATGAAACGGTTGTGATAACCCTGCAAAACCCAATGCTCAGTTAGAATCACTACAACATTCGCTAAATAATAATACCAATAATTTCAGTTTGAAATATCAGCGTTTTCTCGATACAAACGGCTTTTGATTCTATTCACGAAGTTGATTTTATTAACGAATTTAGTTTCTGTGTCGTAATAGACACTAATGTTAATAACATAAACAAATTGTTTATAATAGTTGCACACGTTCCTAAAAAGATCTCCGTAATCTTTAAAATCTGAATTACGATTATTTCATATTGTTATTATATAATTGCGACGGTTACCTAACGGAGTAGGTAGAAAGAACCTAGTGCAAATAATTTTAATCTTAACACGTAATTTCACCCGTGCAATCCTTAAACAGTTAGGCAGAAGAATGCAGAACATTACCACGTTCATCAGTCAGCATCTTTTTTGTTTTATTCAGTTTTAATATGGTTTTACGGTCACAAGTTTCATAGATGTAATTATGTTTCGTTTACCGTTTCTGCACATCGGGGGGTAACAGCTTAAACCAACGCGTCACTGTTGTCTTGTCATATCTAAATCGGTGGGCGTCCACCGTCGACGGGCGTATGATTTAGTCATGACATGTTACAAGTTGCTCGTTCCGACCGAATATCGGATATTTCGTCAAACTGCATGTTACGAAGTAAAATATACACGCCCCGTGATCGCTTTCAATGATATCTAGACGTGGATTCACTACCCTCGTCCGTAACACGGTATATGCAGCATGATCGTTTATGAGAACATGCTATTTCCTGTATCACTGGACCGTATGACAATGTATAAATGAAATTTGATTAATAGCCTGACGTCATCTCGATTACCATTACCATTATAATTATGAACGATTTCACTTAACAGTCACTCAATATTTTTTAATTGATCACAACTTGTCAAACAATCAAAACAGAAAAGTTTCTTCAACTCAGACCGACCAGCGGATCGTGTTTTAGTAGCAAAATAATTTAATACAAAATCAAAAGTTATATTGTTTTAGATTAATTATTATTTTTGTTACCTAAATTTTAGATTATTCGACTATTGAAATCACTTTGGTATTGGCTTCTGGCTTGGTCGTGTATTCCAGAAAGACCCTATTTTATTTTAAATAATTGATAGATGACAGACGTCAAACAAATCCTTTTGAGTCTGTTAAGGAATGGTTTTGTGGATTCCAATTCTAATTTACCTATTTCAAATTCATTTGTTTTGCTAACAAATAAATTATTTAAGCGGCAAGAATTACTTACATAATGGAAATTTATTTACGATTTGATTTTTTAAATAAAATAATTTACTTGACTACTTCTGCGATTGAAGAGCAATGATTTTGAGATAGTAACCGGCAAGGGATAAAGATAAAGTATTACTGAGTTATTCTTACTTGTATTTCCCACAAAAATCAGTATTCCATGGTACGAATAACGCAATAGATCAAACATAGCAGTAATAATACACTGCCCTGTCTACCCTTACTGGGAAATATAGGCGCAATGTTATGTAAATGCAAATAATATCTATGTGAAGCACTTTTATTGACTGTATTGTGCCATGGCAAAGCACATAACACGGCTAGAACAAAATTTAGTCAAGATCAAGGTTTAATTACATAAACCCTTTCAAAAACAAATTTGGCACCATTGAAAACAGATTTCCAATATGTTCCCTCAAATAAGATTTTATTGTAATCGGTGTTACAGAACTCATTGCCTCCATCAATTTTGAAATTGACAAAGTCATTTACATAAATGAGAAATAGCGTAGGCCCAAACACACTTCCCTGCGGGAGTCCAAACGCAATGTCCAGCTATTGAGTAATATAATAGCAGAATTGCTAATTTTAACCTTTCGCCTATGTTCATAAAGGTAGTTATTGAACAACTTAACGATAACACAATATGCCAAAGTATTTACTTCTTTAGAAAAATTGTAGAAAAGATTGACTTAATATCTACACAATAATAATCTATACAATGTATTCAAATATTTTCTTGTAATATTCAATTTGAACAACGTTGAGGCTAAGAGGCAAAAACGATTGTTTCAAAGAGACAGCACTCGGTATGCTCTCTTGTTGAGTGCATGCAAATTGATGCCACTCGGCCATCGTGACAAAGTCGAGTGTTCTCTGAAGTGCGCATTGAGATCCAATTTTTATAGCATTCATCGGGGCGATGGTCAGACGATAAAATTAAACTTTCATTCGAAATCAAATTTGAAATGCTTTATGAAAAACAGGCGAACGATACACTTTATTACTCGTCTAAGTACATTCGCGTAACAAATGGGAAGCGCAAATTCGAAATGAAATTTTTATCAGTATCAATATAACCACGTTTCAATAAGAGACCACATTTAGACATATTCATTCAGTGAATGTTCCAAGTTAATTTTAGAGCAAATAAAAAATCCTTTAAATCCGAAAAAACATTAAATGTTCAGAAAATTCTTTACGTTATTTCCTTTTACTATTAATTATCATCTGTTTTATCTTATAATTCTTGTAATTACTGCGGAACTACCAGAAAAAAAGTATCCCTCACTGTAAATCAGTTGTCGCGAGCCGTCTGTAACCGTCGATGACAAAGTATGAGCGTTTTTCATCGTACTACTGACTAGATGAGTGTAATCGTCAGTTAATTATTAGTTGATTAAAGTATTTATACTATACTTGTAGTCTTTCGTGTCAAAACATTTCCGACAGCGCGTCAAAATTAAAAAGTCATATATAACTTTAACATGCCTAATATTACATAAGTAATATTTTTTTGTGTCCTGCCATTCCAATTACGATCGTGTCAAATGTTAATCGGATCAGTAAATCTATAGTCGTTTAGTTTATACGTACGCCTTGACGGCCAAGGTCACACGAGTGCTCCAATGAAAATATCATAGATTCTCCTAACGTAATGCTGGGTAAAGACTAAGGCAGTTCATCATAAAATATATAATTATTATCTATTTCATACAATTTGCAATAATAGAGGTAGATTAGAATACTAATAATA
>DWEI01003575.1:0-12664 GCA_018245875.1 Mysoria ambigua | reverse complement strand
ATCAGTGAAAAGTGATTTTTGACTAGTTACATATTAATACAATAATTTATAACGTTATAAAACATTTTTAGACATGTATAATTAACCTAAACTACTAATAAATACAACGTATATTTATAGTCATGAATAAAGGGTGTGTACAACAATGTCACTGAGGGTTCATATTTTTATACAAAGCAAGACAATTTTTTTTGACTGATACGTTCAGTTCTTACAAAGTGCCTACATGAAAAGGGCAAACTGACCTCGTATATATGATAAACATGTCAATTTCGCATCTCATAGTGCTCGTGACAAATGCAATCAGTCTGTTATAGGGACGGAACACTATTTGACAGCATGACGTACTACTCTCGTTTGTTTTTGAAATAGTTTTCATTTTTTTATACAATAAACGTTGTAAATAATTACACCGGTTATATTCTATAACGCCGTGCTTAAAAATATATGGATATTATTTTCTGTCTATATCCAATATTGATAATATATTTTATGTCATGACCATTATTGACAATATATTTTATGTCATGACCAATATTGACAATATATTTTATGTCATGACCAATATTGACAATATATTTTATGTCATAGTCAATATTGACGATATATTTGTTACGTTGTTAGAATGCATCATGTATCAGTGTTGTCTGCCCGCCACATGACAAATGAACCACACCACGTTACCGTGTATAAAAGTGCATATTTTATAAATACCTCATTGACAATATATGAAGGTTTTATTGGCGAGAGTAAAGTAGAATATTCATTCTTTAAAATGTTTAATGCAGAGAATTGCTAACTGTATTGAAATAGCGATGACTATTGAGAATTGTCCCCAAACGCGCAATCACTTGCTGAAAATCGTGTTATATCCCAGCATCCCCTTTTAACGGTGTGCCGTGAATAATGGGGCCTCGTCTGTGCTACCCCACGCGAGACTGGTGTGTACATAATACGGGGATATGTACGGTTGAAGTTTAATTTTGATACTTTCATCGTCGTCGCTTTTGTTATTTTCCATAAGTATAATCTAGATATTTTATGATTGTTCGAGTATGTGGAAAGTGTTTTAAGAAATTTTGCAAAGAAGGTTATTGCAGTAGGACTTTCAATATTTAGTGTCATGCATTAGACCGGAAATTTTCTATTGTAATTTTAACTGAAATATCCTGGTCGAGAGATTTTTCTTACTACATGTTTTGACGAAGATATCATTACTAAAAAAAAACGTTTGACAAACGAACTTCTACCTAAAATCGACAACACGTAACAAGGGACCTTATAAGTTTAAATTTTATACGTGGGTGATTTTCATTTTTAATATTAATAAATAACCTATCACAAACAATGGTTTCTATCACAGGCAGACAATTAGTTTAATCAAATTGTGTGCACTATTACAACGTTTTATTAGCTCAATTCATTTATCATCTTTATCGGCTTTAGTTCATCGATCTTATGAGTGACTTAATTTTATGGATTCATTTTCTTTTGCCTGGCAACTATTTAATTTATTAACCTTTGCTTACAGGATATATGTCTGTGGTTCGATGACGTTATGTAAAACCGTTTTGTGGTAAGCAACGATGTCTGTACATAAGTGTCACTAGAATTGTAATAACTCTGAGAAAATCTCGCAACCCCTGAGCGTCCTCGCTGTAGTACTATGATTAATCGGGCAATTTACTTCATCCGGATGTATATAAATATGCAATGAGATATTTTGTAAGCGCTGGAAATTTAGCAGAACTTTAGAAACATAACATCATGCCTGTAATCCTTCAAGAGTTACACAGAGGACTGTAGTACATTGTCACGCGTCCCACTGGGACATAGGGGTCACCGCTGTTGCTGTCTATATATTGAGTAGAATAAGAAATTGGGACTACTAGAATTTTTTATTAGAAATTCAAAGTTAAACTAACTCAATAAAACCCTATCCAGGATTTGAAGCTAAGATCTCTCGTAGTTGCGACTCCAGCCACTCAAGCAACGTGGCCGTAAAAGCGTAAAAAAATCGAAAATTGAAAGTCTTTTCTAGATACAATCACTTTCTCGATATTATTGATTTGATTAAATCATAACGACCCAAGTTTCGAGCCATTTAATTTTTTGGTTTGTATTTTATTCACGCGAACAAGAATACAATACCTTTAATGCTACAATTCTGAAAACTAATGTATAATTCTTCTGCAACATATGTTCAGAATCCCCCTTTTCTGGACATCGTGATAAATGATGTGATCATCTTAGTTTATTTTACATGGTTGTACAATTCAAGAAGATTGTACAATTCGAGATTGTACTGTTTGAGGAGAAAGGAGAGGAGTAGAACATTTTTCTGCTCTACTTTCGCTATATGTGTGTCGTCGTTTTGTCGTGTTATATGACAATAGCCTTTTGTCGGCTTCCGTGTTTCGAGGCGTCATTAAGAAAAAGTGATGCTTTTAAAGTATAATAGCTCTTAATTCTCGACTGAAAAAATTGTTCAATTCGTGTTCGTTCATTTATACATTTATATTGGCATAGTCTTAACTTCGTATTCATTCAATATTTTGTCTTTTATATAATATATATAAATGACATATAAACTATTATGTAAATTATTATGTATTAATTCGTTTATTTCTTTTTTTATATATTTGACGGTATAATTTGCGGAAGAACTTTAAATTTCGGTGTTTTATTAAAGATTTATTAATCGTGTTGGTCGCAAGTGCGACTGCCGATCGGGAAGTCCCGGGTTCGATTCCCGGGTTGAACACTACAAAATTTTCTGTTTATTTTAGATTTTCTAATAGTGGTTCGGAGTCTGGATATGTCCTCGATGCATGGAAATAGGCTCACCACCTATTCCACAGTGGAATGTAAATGTAACTGATGAAACATGGGAGTTTGCATTCCTCTGCATTATTACAGGATTACCTATTACCTTCTTAGGATTACAGGCGTGAAGTTACGATACGTTAAATTAGTAAAAATTTTGTTTACTATAAAATATTGACTTACCTGTACAAAAAAAGTAGACCAGCACATATATGATACTAAGTATATATGTGATTGCTGTAAAATGTATTTTCTAATTTATTTCTTATTATTGTACTTTAACAAAACTTTTTGTGACGTTTGTAGGGCGGAAAAGTTAATTACGTCGACATACACAAACGACTGCAAGAAACCGGTCCAACGTCTGAAGTTGGCATTTTACACTGTCATACACACCAATGGTCTGAACTGTCAACGGAACGAAAGACACCAGTGTCCACATTGTTTCGAACGATGGCATTGGCTGCGGTCCAACACTGTATCATACAATGGTATAATTCTACTAACAATTTGGTTATTGCTAAAAATTCATCTCGACTTCTAGCTCGATTTTTGAAAATTCTTACTACACTCAGCGAATAGGGAATTGCAGTTTGTGCAATAACTGGGTCTTTCCAATTTTGAGCAAGAACTTAATTTTGATATATTTTTTTAAATTCTAAGATGGTTTCGTTGGTCGTGTTGATTGCAAGCGCGAGTACCAATAAAAAGATTCTAAGCAGAACAGGGCAATATTAGATTTTTTAATTTAGATTTTCTAGTAGTATTTCGAAGTCTGGATATGTGCCCAGTGTATAGCAATATATTCTCTTATTAACCTATAGTAGGACGTAAAAGTGACTGGTAAAACGTGGCAGTATTGCCTACATCTTTGGGGAACACAGGCGTGATTTTATGTTTATGTTTACGATGCGTACGAAATGTTTTCATACAAATTACATTGCCTCACTCTCCCATTACTTCTTCGAACCATACAAGACCAAATATAATGCTGACAGAGAATTTGTAAATTTATTGTCGATCATACTTTTTGTATAAAAATGTTGTCTTATAGTGGTCGGTCTGGTCAGGGGAAAATTTCGACTATTATAAACCACCGTTTGTCATGAGCTAGTCGAATAAGGTCTCAGCTACCACTCAACTTGCTACATACGAGAAAAACCTTATAAAATAATTCTACGAACATTTTTCGCTTAGTATTTAATTAGCGATGATAAACAACGTTGGCGGCGCTCAGATTTATTTCATCTCGGATGGTAGCTATGCGCTTGAATTACATCGTTATCTTGGGCTCCTGAGGGGTGGTATATAAAATCAACCCGCAATCCCCTAGAGGTTTGACAAATCCTTCGACTGTATAGTGCGTATAATATAGATACTGTAAGATATGGTCCTCCGTTAAATAAAATGTATTTATTTTTATCTTTACATTGGTCTGTATAGATGTTCAAAATACTTACTTCATATTTGATATTATTACTTACTTTTAGAGGTACCATAAAATTAATTAAATATTCAAAGGATGCATACATTAGGTAAATACTGAGAGATACGATTATAATTTAAGTTATATCAAACTTTGTTTAATTTTTTAATTTAAGTTTATTTAATATTTCACTGGAGTACTATAAACACTGCATGGTGTAAGGTCGGTGCAAGTCGCCAGTTTTTAACAATTTAAAACCGTCACTTGGAAATTTAAGATGAATTGTTGTTGCAACTGATCTCATAGTAAGTAACAGATGCACATATGGTCCGATATGAGAGGTCGAATTTCAAATCATCCTTTTCTTTAATGTGTTGATAATAAATACAACGAATAATTAGAAAATGTCCAGTTTATAAAAATGTGATGTGTATTAATCATGCTAAAAGTTCCATTAACAGAACAAAACTTTAAACCAAACTTTACACATATTTACATACAAATACATTTCGTCTCATTTGAATACCTCGCGTAAGACAGCTGTATTTTCGTACTATAATTTTGCTATTCTAAATTTCATTCTTTCTAATTCTCTAACTTAGATATTTATTATTCAATAGCTGTTTTCAGAATCTACCTTTTTATTTACCACCAGCGTGATATAGTTTGTCCTAAGAGGCGACTGAAAACGGCGCTGGCAGCTAAAAGTCCTGGCTGCCTATGAGCAGCCTATGTCTATCAGAAGAGGCCTATGTCTAGCAGTGGGCTGCAATGGGCTGATGATGATTCCTTTATGAAAAGTGGTCACCATCGCCTATGGATATTGTGACAAATGAATTTTTACGACACGATATTATATCAGGAATATTCTGATACATTATCGGAATCTCTTGTAATATCTTTATGTACCAATTTTTGTATATTTGAGTGAGATTTACATAAACAAAACACATTTATATACATGTTAACATTGGGAAGTTTGTCTCTATGTTAAACTGCAAGAAATAAATCCATAGTAGTTTACCGGACATTATATCCGGCCCTCTAGAGCCACAATTCACACAAACTTACTATGTACAAAATGTATCGTCACATCACTCCTGTAATTTTCATACAGACAGGCAGAGGAGTGCAGTACACTCGCACGTTTCACCAGTTACGTTTACAATAGAACATGTGTATAACGTAATTTACGAGTGTTTGCACTTACAGTACTGCTGATCAAATCCAAATGTAAACATGACCGCATTGTGGTATTATTGTATTAATTTGTTTACTTGTAAATGTTCCCTCGACACTCTAACACAAGTAACAAGGTCCGTGTGTTGAATTTGTTCTCGGCGACACGCGAAGTGGCGACAAAAATGTTCATTAGCCATTATTAAACAATGGAATACGGTCTCATTAACTTGATGTATAACTTCCGGTACCCTAAAACCTCGGGGGTGTTAGCGTTTTAAAATAGAAGGCGCTATCAAAGGTATAAACACCACCACATCCATCGTTTAACAATAAATGACACCTTATATTATGTTATATACAAGATTACTTACACAGAAAATTAGGTAAAAGTTACGTTAAGGACCTCAGATGTTGTATACCTACGCGATTGTATTTAATATGTGAGAACTATTGTTATGTTGGAGAGTAGATATTAAATTCTATAATTGTGTTATCATGTTAGTAAATATATTTATGTATATACTTGGTTACATATGAATGCAAAAGATGCGTTACGAAAAAGCAAAATTCTAATTATGTTAAAAATTTCGTCTTTCCTTGCATATATTGCAATAAATGAAAAGTAACTACTGTCGAAACTATTGTCTTGCTCTACATATATTACCACTAGATGAAAAGTTTTATTGTACTCTACATTATGTTCTATGTAGTTTAAAATAGAAAAATAAAATTAATTAGCTTGTAACTTTTGTTGTACTCTCCGTACGTACATAATATATTCCAATTAGCAAGAAATACAATTTCAACTAGGTTGGAGCATTAAAGCCACTACAGGTACAAAAACAAATACTGTAATTCTAAAACAACGTCAAATGAAATTTAAAACAGGTTATTTGTTTTAATTTATAACATGTTATATGTCATATTCAATGTCAAATAATATTAATTACATAATAATATATGATGATGACATTTTTATCAACTGGAAATTAAAACGGAAAGTATCCAATGCTCGTATCAAAAAAAGATAACGTAACACCAGCCGTATAATCCCTGAAGTGGTAGGCAAAGGGGTGTAGTATACTCCCACTTTTCACCAGACTCCGAGCCGCTACTAAAAATCTAAGTGAGGTAAATCCACTAGTGAAGATTGGAAGCCAGGCCCAGGATTTGAAGCCAGGAACAGTCAACACGACCAACAAACTAATCAATTTTTGTTTAATATGGGAGACAAAGACGAAAATCTTATTGAGTTAGCGTCTTGTTTGGTTACGAGTAACGACCGCACGAGGGTATTTTAAATCAACAGGCTATGTAGAACTGCATATATATTATAATCACGTCAGTAAGGTTGGTGTCTATATATGTGAAAAGAAGTCGAATTATCATACAAAGTGAAAATCTGAGCATATGTTATCTGTATAATCGGGGACCGCGGCGGATAAGGGTTAATATATTAAATTTGACAGCTGGCTCGCACTGACGGATTTGTAAGATTAAAAAATTATGCAAAAAGATTCACTCTGACGTCGTAAAACTCAGCTGTTTAATTATTGGTTTAAATTAAGGTGGATTTAAAAGAAATAATAATTATTAAGATAATGTTGTAATTTAGTATTGTTGATTATTTGCTTGAAGTTATTATACTTACTCGTATTCTTCAAATATACATCTTACACGATTAGACTACATTAATAATTACATATTTGTAATCTTTAACGTTTTGTTTTTGTATGATTTATGATTTTTATTGTTTATGAATTGTATTGTTCGTAAATTGTATTGTTTGTGAATTGTATTATATAGGAATTGTATTGTTTACGAATTGCATTTGATATTAAATGTATTCTTTATGAATTGTGACTCAGAGTCTGAATTTATTCCTTGTGCAAGACATAGGCTCGCCAATTATTCCCAAATGGGACGTAAACGTAACTGGTCAAACTTGCGAGTGTACTACGATGCTCTGCGTATCTCTTCGAGCATTACAGGCGCGATGTAACGTTACTTGTAAGCATATTTACATAATTGACGTCTTTATCTCTCGATGTAAACATTGTGTGAGAGTAACATACTCATAGGTATAAATGTGAAAGTACGCTTGTATTTAACGTAGCCTTGCTTAGCAGTTCTGTCGTCGCCGATCTATTTTTTTTTTGTATTCAGCCAGCAGAAAATTAAGCGACATCTTCCAAGTGGAGTCTATGCATACGTAATGAATTCTCGCATTGTCCTTGTAATGATATGGACTTCTGACATGACTTTTCCATTTTATCACTCTTTCGGGGACAGCGTCCCGATCCTCTACCGGATTACACATGCCTCGTTATTCTGCATCCCGGAACGCGTCGCATATTTAAAATAAACCAAACGCTACGACGCATTGGTATTTATGCTTCGTACTGCCCACCTATAATTGTCATATATATGTTTGGCTATTAAATCATTATTAAATTTAGTTTTAAATTACATATATACGTATACATATGTGTAACAGTCATATAATGATTATTTCAAATAATATGCTGAAGATAGATAGTTTCAAATCGTTACGCTTCGTATACTGAACTATTATATCTTTGATTGTTATTAAAAATTCGGAACATAACGCCTGTTCCTACCAAGAGGTGCTCAGTGGAGTAAAGTACACTCTTACATTTCACTAGTTACGTTTACGTCTTCATACGTCATGTAATTTAATATTTACCACGTTCGAAAGGAATGTTAAGATGAATACCAGCATCCAAGCCGTTACAGGTTGGTCTTCAGGTTGTTGTCATATCGGCAATACGTGGAACGTCTCATACTCTATGGTACACAAACGACAGAAAAGTTAACTCTGAACTAGTTGTCTTAAATCCTTTTTCCAGCGGTGCTTTTTATACTCCATTTCCGGTCCCTGCGTCCTGGTAGTTGCCTAATATTCGTTGTAACATGAAATTGCCCCAGCAATATGAACTATTTTACATATCTATAACATGGGTTACCGACATGTGACACAGTCACAAGTAACCACAGCATGCGTGCCAATGTCGTTACAATAATAATTATAATTTGGTACTTATTCACACTTTCCATCTGATCCCAAGCCGAGCATAATGAGAGCTTGTATTATGGTAACCAGATGGCTGATTAACTATGTACATATATACATAGAAATATATACTTAGAAATAAATGCTTAGGAATATGTACTTAGAAATATATACTTAGAAATATATATTCATATGTAGAAATATATAATTATAAATTATGTAATTCGAAATAATTACAATGCACCAACGTGTGTCATTATTATCAATAACAACTCTTTTACTGTTATATTTAACAGCAGTCTCCTCACAGATTGAGAAAGTTTCACACCATATTTAGTCAAATGGAATTATCGTGGATTAGCAGACTTAACACGCCATAGTAACGGTTCTGGAATTTTCTATGGTTTGTAAATTTTCGTTCACCGTTGCAGAGAATGATATTTAAGATAAAACCAGCGAAGTAGTGGTAGGACTAAAAACTCAGACCGCTGAAGTCAAAAGTTAAAATGTGCACCAGTATTGTCATTATAAAATAACATAAATACTGAGAAGTAACCAACTAAAAATTCAATTCTAAACTGCTAAAGGCTCGTTGAAAATAACGATTCCAATAAGAGAACACGACACGTTCCACGACACAGATCGATGTGGGAGTATAGGAGAGGTCAGAAATAGCGGCATCGATTTTCGTTCACCGCGTGCAGAGCTATATTCGTTTCGAATTTAAAACCATTCGACTTAACATGCAATATTAAGCTACCGTAAAATATCGGCTATGTTTCCTTGAAGGGAAACACAGAGTAATATAGTTCACTCCTACGATTCAACAGTTGTCAGACAAAGGTCCGTTCATGGATAGGGGATATTGATACTTAGGGTGATTATAATACAATTTCCATATAGATAAAGATCGCCAAACGTATCTCATTGGTCCTTTGATGTAACCATTCAACATTTTGTCATACATTTGTACAACGTAGAAAAGCTCTATGTAGAGTCCTAGTGCTCTCTATTAGCGTAACGGCTCACGTCTACGTCTGCCTTTTAGTAGATTATCATTCGACGTGTAACGTACATGACGACTACTCGACTAATGAAATGGCTGCTTAAATATAGTATCCTTAGAAGTCTTCCACTGTAGGTTAGACAGCTCTAGTTTTTCAAAAGGTATTTCGCCGCATATTGTCCTTAAAAATACTAAACATCAGATTAAAAATCCAGTTATATATATTTTGTGATTAATAAGAGCTGAATGTTAAATATTATTATTGATTAAATCATGGTATTACATTGAGTTGTTTATGGGATAGGCAGAGAGCATCGAGTGCCAAATATCTCTCTCCTGCAGAGCTAACGTACGCTGCGATCGTTTAGATTCATTAGTCTATTCACATACGTACGCCATTTCCAGAATAAAACTTTTATAGCAAATTGTGTTTACTCCTCCTTGTCACGACGTCTGTGCATTGGTCTGTTGGTAAACATAAAAGATGAGTTACCGGACCGAATTCTGTACATTAGTCATGATTAAAAAGACATACATTTGAGGAGTTTTCCAGGACAGACAGAAGCCAGTGATATAATTACATTTGCCTCTTCTCCGATTACGATGCAAAAAATGGTGGACAGATTCTTCTGTTATGTAGTGGGAAGAATAAATGAACTTATATAGGGACATGATACAACAATTTTGTAACGTTATATCAACCCTTCTATCGTTCCACTGCTGGAACACGGGTCTCCTCTTAGAGTGAGAGGGTTAAGGTCCTAACGTAACGTAACGCTAACGTTTGCAACAATATTATATAAATAATTCCAATATAAAAAATAGAATCCTCATAATTTCTATAATTAATATACTCGTACTACGACGTACTCGTAGAAACCGCGCTCGTAGATTTCGTAGCGGTTCAGAGCTACGTCAGAACTTCATTTGATATAAAAATTTGGTATCAGGTATAAGGTAATAAAAATGATTCGTAACTTCAACATTTAAAGAAAAAATAATTTTAATGAATTTTAATTGCTAAAAAAGTATCATGTTTTTATTAATATCGATGATAGAAAAATACGCAATGTAAAATTTGCAATATGTTTACACTTGAACTGCATTTTTCTACCTACCGCTTCGACAACATATATAAGGGGTAGGCAGAGGTGTACATAAATTCGATTCCTTACAGTTGATACATTCGATTCCTTACAGTTGATACAAACGTAAAAATGTTGCCAATATCTGTTCAATTCTTGAGGAATTTCAATATTGTCGGGATCCGCAAGTATCTAAGGGTCGCAGAAATGCAGTGATAAAATTCGCGAACACTTTTCTACTGTTACATTGATACAATCTTGCTGTCGTTTTCATACAAATTTATATTTAAATTAAAGTTGATGTATATTTTTTTCTCACACTTGTTTTTTATTTGATTCGTTTTTTATTTTACATGTTTATTAATAGTCTAAATTTAAGACATAGGTAAAGACATAGGTAGAGACTATAAATATTTTTTAGCTCACTGACGTGTTCAAGCCTGTAACGACTGCCCAAGGATTGGACATTGCACCACAATATAAATATTTTGAATACGATGTTCGTATAAAAAGTTGACATAAAATGTAAAACAGATATCTTGAATTGTATGATCATACCTAACTTCATATAGAACTACAAACAGTTCGAACAATATTACGCAGCGGTAGAAACAGTTTTCGAGATAGGGTTCATCTCATAACACTTTAAGCAACGCTCTCGAAGCAAAAGTTTTACTAATATTCACAATACCTTTTAATTTCGCAACGCATTCGCTTACATGTGTATAAATAATAAATATTGTACATTTCGCCGGACATTTCCACTCAAGTTTATAGTGAAGAAGGTAAACGGTACACCAAAGATCTTCCTAAAATTTTATATGTCCATAATGTCTATAATATCAAGGGCGTGTAAGGTCTTAGGCCAGTGTGTGACAATACTACTCACTGCCTATTAATTACATAGGACATATACCATAACATGATGACGATGATACCATAACAAAATATGACGTTATTTCAAGTAGCACGTGACAAGAGCAAAATACTGAACATGCATGTGTGAATTGGCCCTAATCCTCCACGCCCAGCCGCCGGATACGTTAGCACGAGAGGTGTCCCGTGCGGATCCAACGGAACGTGTATTTATGGTCACAATTCCATTTCAGACTGACAGAGTTTCCGTTTGAATTCTCAGTGAATTCGGAGCTACATGCGCTTTCTCATTGGTTGTGGATGAACAATAGTGGTCAATATGTAAATTTGAAGTTCTTACTCCATTATGTACGAGTAACACTAATATTAAATAATTCATATTTTCTCCACTTTCCCCTCGGATGCAGTTTGGTTAAATTTTGTTGCTGAGCACGGGATTGTTGTTCGATTCTCGCTCAGGACAAATGTTTGTGCTATGACCTCGAGTGTAGTGTTGACCTCGAGTGTAGTGCTGGTCTTGGTCGTCTCTAAGGATGAGAGGGTTAAGACCATAGTCTGATACGCTGCCCAAGTGCTGGGTGGCAGACTTGATACGCCTTAGAAGTAATGTTTTTGTATGGACTCCAAGGCGTGCAGTTTACCTCACGCTGTCCTCTTTTGTCGTTAAAGTAGGTGACATTTACAATTAATACGCACATTTTGTTAATGTCTGCGGATAAATTTTGCAAGTCGTAGATATATTAGGCTGGCTTCGGAAACTATTGCTTAATATACGTAATGTAAAAATATAGAACATGAGAGAAGTATGCAGTGGGTTATCGAGGGATTACACAAGGTATTCTCTATTTTTACGGGTATTGTTTAACCAATGAAATTTGGATAAGACGTCATGTTATTTCCAATTTAAAAAATTAAATTTTGATGGTTAAAACTGATGTACTTCTAGGAAGTGTATTTATATTATGTTTATTACTAAATTGTCACACCAAGTCCTTCACAGGTTAAGCAGAGAACACCAAATATGACTTGAAGACTCAATGTCCTCTTAATTCACTAATCTCTACTTTTGTAATCGAATAACACGCACACAGATTAATAATGATGTAAATTATTCTACGTAAAATCGTAACAGGAACATATAACAAAAACCAAGCTTTATCAAAACTAAATGAATAAACGCCTCAATTAAATGCCTTATGCGAATGCTAAGATATAGACAACTGAAGAAA
>DWEI01003574.1:0-12666 GCA_018245875.1 Mysoria ambigua | reverse complement strand
GTCCCACTATGTAATAGGTGGTGAGCCTATTGCCATTCATCGGGCACATATCCAGACTCCGAACCACTACCAGAATTAATTAGATTTTCTAGTAGAAAAATTTCTAATTAGATTTTTTTTTGTAGCGTTCGACCCGGGAATCGAACCCAGGACCTCATGATCGGCAATCGCACTTGCAACCAACACGACCAACGAGGCAGTCAAACAATAAAATTGTGTGTACAGAATAAATTTCTAATAACATCATTCAAATATGCTCGGTCACTGATTGAGAACATTTGTTTTGTTTGAAATAGAACAAGAAGGGCTCTATGGGCATTTGTATATAATACGAACATATGGCCACGTGGGATGCGATAGCCTAAACGTGTCTTGCTACGCGCACAATTTGTGAATATATGTATTGAAGTTAGTCATTTCTATACCAATATTTCATATACTATCATTGCTCGTGTTGGTCTCGAGCGCCACTGCCGATCGGGAGGGCCCGGGTTCTTATCTCGTGTAGGACACCAAAGAATTTTTCTAATTTAGATTTTCTATTAATGACTCGCGGAGTCTGGATATGTGTCCGGTGTATGGCAATGGATCCCCGCCTATTCGATAGTGGAACGTTAACTTACCCGTTGAAATATGGGCGCTTACGTACCTCTTCGAGAATTATAGGCGTGATGTTACTTTTCATTTCGATACTTATAATATCAGTACAATATTCCCTTGCGCTAATTAATAATAGGTAAAAGCAAGTAAGAACAAAATAAATAAGTTTCTAGTTATCCGTTAACTTTTCCACAAAACTGAGCTCTGGCAGTCACGTTTCATCTCGTAAAGGGCGCAGACAGAGGCCACAACTTTAGTTTGGGAACACCGAACACGAGTATCTATAATTCTTCGCTGCTTTCATGAGACCGTTTATTGGTGAGAAAACCGAATGGAGTTATAAATAAAGCACTACAACGACTTATTATTATTTTTTCGTTGATCAAATTGGTAGTGGGTGATTGGAGATTCAAATCTTCGCAATCTACATAGAGAAGACATGGTTAAGTTTGGAGCGTTATATTTTTAATGGCGCTAATGTATGCAAACCTTCGACCAAACACAAGTGACATTATCTAGCCAATGTCGTACAATGTGTTGCCGTTTTACCTCACGTTTTTATTTAACGAACCCCAAAAGCATATTTACTATATATCTCAATATACTATACCCAATAATAAAACGCCAGCGCTGATTACGTCCCCAAGCCACACGAGGCATGACTCACGAGTTTCCGCCGCACAAGCGCCTAGGTCCGCAAACATGCGTCGGCCGCGCTTGCTTAGTGGATCACGCTAAGGGCGAAACGCGCTGGGCGTGTGATCGGCGCATCGCAAGCCACTGGATTTAGACGGCGAAGGAGTCGGCAAAGCAGCGTTAATAAGAAGAAGCCTGTAAAAATAATATTATTTTTAGTTGATACTTAATTTCACGCCTGTAATCCCTGATGGGATAGGCAGAGGAATGCATAACACTCCCACGTTTCACAGGTTACGTTTACGTCCAATAGGTTGTGGCCTATTGCCATACACCCGCCGCGACTTCAAAATCCGAAACATAGCTAGAAAATCTAAACTATCAATATGCAATAGTACCCGACCCAGGATTGGAACACAGGACTTACCGGTCAGCAGTCGCGCTTGCGACTAATCAAACATTCACTCGGGACCTGAATTAAGTTTAAATTATTACATTTTCGTGGATACTATACTGTTTTCTTCACAAAGATTGACTAAAAAGCGAATACACATAAGTCGATTTGACAATTAAATACATACGACCATATTGATCAGTATTCATAAATTGATTGAATTCGTTTCATTGTAATGTAAAATACAAGTCGCACTTCGTGCGTTGCGCGTGCGTGAAGGGTACGAATATTTTATAACAATAATATAAATTGCCTCGTATGTTCTTAAATAACTGCTTCGTTAAATTGTGTCCAGCCTTCAATAGCTTCACTGCCTACTACATGAACCTGATAACAAAACTGTTGATAAGTGAGAGTAACTTTTTTTTTACTCCGTCAGGCATATAGGCGCGCCAAGCTATCCAAGCGCTCTATCCGAAAACGGCCTAACACGAGATGATCCAATAGCGTTTGCGGTGGTTGCTTAAGACATTTAGCGGAGTTCGCGCCTCGCCGGCGGCCGCCCCCGCGACGCGCACGACCGCCCTCGTACACAGAAAGCGGCAATTCGAGGAGACCTATTTTGCAAAAAAAAAAAATCGTCGTGTTTGCGCCACGATTCCGCAAAAGCGATGTCGACAGTTCGTCCCTCAAATACAGTCGCTTGCGTCACGCTTTTATTCTTTGATGACAGATTGAACGTAGAATTAACGTAATAACACATTCGTAATGATCGAACAGATAGGCACAGGGGAGAGTATTTCGACGTCTCGCGAGTTACATTTGAATACCACTGTGCGATAAAGGGTGAGCTTATGGCCACAAACGCAAGCAATTTCAGACTGCGAGCTGGTACTAGAAATTCTATGTTGGAAAAATCTGATAGTATGCGACCCGAGATCCGGAACCAGGATTTCTTGGCTAGCGCCTCGATTGAAACCGTACAGTCAACGAGGTATTTATACAGATTATGAGGTATTTACGAATGACTATTAGTTAACTTCGTCTAAATATTGCTATTTTAAAGGATCTTGTTTCGAGAATGCTTTGTGTACGATGTTATATTTAAAACAACACTCCACCTAAGGTTACATCATTTGCAAATAACCTCGATACCTGCTAAAGATATTACATGAAAACGACAACACCGAGCCAAGCCACAACAGTCGTTCAGGGTGGCGTGTGTGGCGGTCCGGCAAGCCAACACCCGACCGGCCGCCGCAGTCGTGTCACGTGTGAACCGAGTCGCCACGTACCTCTCGACTCGCGTTCGGCGCGCGCCGTGAAATTGCATCGCCTTCAGAATATGGAAATTTTGCCATTCCATTGCTCGCTAATTATGCACTCGCAGTGTCCATCGAAGGCCGGATGGAATCGCACCGTAATATATTGCTTGTTACTAACCTGGAATGGGGTTTTTCTAAATTAAATTTAACTTAGTAGTTTTATATCTGGTCAATGGCAATAAGCTCGCGAGCTATTTCATAGTAGGACGGAAACTTAGCTGGCGTCGGGAGTACACGGGAGTTAACAAACTAAACGCATCATATGTAAACACGTTACGATTTATATGATAACGTATTATATATATTTTTCATTAGTCAATGATTGCATAGGCTCCGCTTAATATAGGACTATATCTCTACATGTGGAATCCCAAGATGTTTATTTCTTCGAGTGTGCGCAAAGCCCTCGCTGTGCAGTACACGCTGGAATCTCTTCTTTATCTAACGCGGAACGTTATCAGCGTCGTACATCATATCACATCCTCGTGGGCAATTAACCTCAGGTTCAGCCGCGCGCGCGCATTAACTCGGCTTCTAACATGGAACGTATGTGAGGCAACGAAATCAGCTCTAGGTCTGTTCCATGTAGTTTATATATATAACATTGACTTGTTCCATGTAAGCAGTACCTGTGATAATACTTGGCAATTTTGTGCAGGCTTTGTAAAAATGACGACACAAAATTTTCAAGTAGGTATAAGATATTATTACTCGGTTCATTTGCAAAGATGCCAATATTACATTTGTGTCTGCGGTTAAGCTATAATGTATTATGTAAGCGTAACTCTTAGAAAGCGTATCTCCTTAAAGAGGTTCCCAGTTTTAGGAAATAAATTAGAATTATAGGCTGTAGTTATGTGGTTTCAATACTAATTCGGTAAATATTTTCTGTACTTGGTGTTATAATCGTGCGCGCTAACCGATGAAACAGCCAACGATAACTACATTGGATACCTTTGAAAATAAGACGTAAAGTCGCAAATAAGACGTCTTTTTTCTATTAAATATTTTGTGATTATTTACATATACGATAAGCGATAAGCTGTTCGGATTACGTTCTGTACACGTTTTTCGAGACATCACAAACTTACAGAGAGTTTAACTTAAGTTTTTTTAAGAGTAGTAAGATTGTTGATACGTTAATAGAACAAATCCTTCGTTGTTAAACTAATATTTTTTTCAGTACCTGCGTCTATATGTTCATCAATACGGAAATGTGACTACACCAGGCGACACTACACTCTGTAACAGTTGATGTAATAAATACGTGTAATGGATTATCGGTTGTCGACGGAGCTCGCATCAGTCGCGGCAGGACGCGGCGTGACGTCACAGGCCAGCACAATCACGGCCGATTGTGGGAATGCGTGACGGGGACTGCCACTCGGCCGTTACAAATGCGTTTGAGACATTTTATAAACTTGAAGAGGAACGACATAACATAACAGCCTTAGTTCTCCGAAACGGTTGACACAGGAGAGTATTTGGAGTGTATTTGGTGGATTTACCAGTTATGTTATGTCTTGAGATAGAAAAGAGCACAATTAATATGAGGAAGTTGTTATTTAGTGGTGAAATCTGTGAGGGTATTTGTCTTTCTACACATTAAGAGAACAGGTAATTTTTATCATCACGAGAAATATAAATGGAATAAGAAAACTTTGGGACGTGTTTGTGTGTCCACGTATGCAGGAACTCAATGTTGAAGATGACAGCTTCAAAATTGAGTTCCTTGAGTTCAACATTGAGGTTTTTATTCAGTTTACTTGCTTCCTTATATACGTTAATGGAAAGGGGATTGGTTATTATTTAAACAAATAAATAAAATTGGAGTATCTGTAATAATAAAATAACTGCTTTTTAATCAATGCATATGTATGTATAAACGATGCATATAACAAAACAATATTTTTTACTATTTTTGTCTATCTGTATGTCTGTTTGTTCCGGCTAATTACTGGAATGGATGGACCTATTTTGACGGGACATTCACTGGCAGATAGTTGAGGTAATAAGGAGTGACTTGGGCCTTTGTTAAATTCCATGCGGACGAAGTCGCGGGCAAAGCTAGTGAGACATAAAATAAATGTGACGGCTTCGTGACATGTTATAATAGGACCGTCTGCTCGGCCATTGGCTAGCGGCGCGGCGCAACAAATCGTCGACCGTGTCCGGTGTGAAGTGGCACCAATTGTGGGAACGCGGGACGGGACGCCGCGCCAGGTTTTTGTACTCAACTCTAAAGGATGCCCGAGGAATGGTTTTTATAGACTTCTGTTGCTCATGACTGCGACACCAATCGCTTACGCGATCCGTTGGCATCATAGAAGAACTACATTTCACTAGATGACTTGATTTCATTAAGTCGCTTTCATCATGTCTCGAAATATTGTAATACTAAATAAAAAGTAGCCACTTTTAGAGAAAGCGTCGTTGTATTTTCGAGTGCTGTCGGAATCCTGCTAAAGTACACTTGAGAAGTCGTCGACTCGTACCTAAATATTTGTACCGCTAGAAAATGTCGCGTTTTATTTGTTTTGTCTCATTATCAAGGTATCTATAAGTACAAAATCTTTGGTAGAACATCAGTTGTTTTTTTAATACTCGGACCTTGAGATGTGGATATCTACTTGTTGCAGTGACTGCACGTCATCAGCCGACCTTCATAGTGGTTTGTTATTTATATAATAAACAATAATATACATATATATCAAAAATTAATCAAATGTCACATCAGAACAAATATACCGATAAAATCAGAACAAAACGTAAACTGCTTCACCCTCAAATATGAAAATTTGCTCCGAAATCGTTTTAGGCTTCAATGAAATATGGTGACACTATTGAAATATAGTACTTAATATTCAAAATGATTATTGAGTTCGTTTCAACGACAATTCTCATTATTTGAAAATTACAACGTTATTGGTCATAGTCGCGATGAACTAATTAAAGTGTCCACAGTTACTTTAAAGAAAGTTGACGATGTTTAGAGTAACGGGACCAGGGCGGACAAAGTCGTAGTCATTAGCTGACCATTAATGAAGACATCCGTAATCTACCAGTCAGATGATCTCCGGCCAGCGGACACGCACGGGCGCGTCCGGGCCCACTTCCCGAAGGCTTTTTGTCCCATTACCTTCGTCCGATCCATTTTTTAGCTGGCTTCTCGAGCGAACCGCTTTTTCTTTGTTCGTTCCAAATAAAAAGTGGTAAATAGCTGATTTTGTAGGTCCCGGACGAGGTCGATGGAAAGCGCGCAAAAAGACGACTTTTTCACCACTAGGGACGACCCTTCGTTGCTCACGACGACGACACTGAGGGAAACGTAAAACTATTATTAGTATCGTGCCCGCTTCGGTGGACTTATGTTTTACTTGATATGCACGCTTGAAGTAGGTGCCTTTTGTTAAAAAGATTATCAAAATTATTGTCTGCCTTCTGATAAAATTCATTGTTTTTTATTTGAAGGATTGCTCAGTAGATTCCTACAAATTACTACAGACACACAAAAAAAACTATATTTGTTTAGGTTATTATGGATATGTTGTACTTATAGTCAGCGTCGATCTCGAAAATATTTATCTGCAAAAATTATAAAATGTAGATGGATAATCGTGGTCGTTTATATCAACGGCTGTACGTAGAAGTTTATCGAGGCTCGCCCTGTACAGCTCAGATTCCGCGCGTCAATGGAAGACTTGTCACGTTACTGGAATACTAAAGGGCAGTGATAGCGGGAATTTAAAATAAGGAGAGCAAATGTGCAAGAGATTTATAGATATATTTAATTCATCGTGTTAATACTAATCCGTCATCATCGTCATCATCAATATTAATCCTATATATCAGTTCATGAGTTTTGTGAAGGGCCTATCACATCCTTTTTTTTAATTTCCATTATTTCATTGTCTTTGTAAAAGCGTTTTACTGTCTTATCTGCCAATAAATATTTAAATTTCATATGAGTTCCAAGCACCGTAAGTATCGCGTTGCCATATCTAAGAATTAGGGGGAATGAATCTCATTTCAGTACATTGTTAGTTTATTATTCATGCACTTATAAAATTCTGTACTTTTTATACCAAAAAACAATGAATCCACGAATGAAAATTTACGCAATCGAAAGAGATTTCGACATCAATTTTTTTCCCAACGTAATTAATTTCACGGCTCTAATTGATTTCAGCTCAATTCGAATCCGTTCAAAAAATGTTAACATTCAGACCAATTACAATCGATCAACTGAATCTATTTGCAACCCCAATTACTGAACGGGACAAATCAGCGTGTCCAATTTGCTATGCTCCATCCCGACGCGCCTGCGAATTATATTTATTTCATTCATTGGACACTGCGCCAGCATCGGTGGGCATTATCACCGCCGGGAGACACGGGAATGTGAATCTACGATGCCCCCATGTTCCCTGATACACATGAAGGTAGTTTGGCGATCACAATACATATTTCTCCTTGAATATCCTAGCGTATGTCCATATATATAAATATTGGTGTGTGTGTGGAACTCTGTCGTCCATTTAACGGATTACAGTAGATTTCGCTTCACTGTGTAGGTTCAGAAAGGATTTGTGGGTATGGGAACAAGTTTGTAGGTAAGCGTTGGTAGATATGACGTTGTAATACAATTTACTTTTTACGGATATAGTATATATTCTTACATTTGTTATTTTGTTGTTGGTATATATCGAGGTGGATTGATCCTATCGATAGAAGAAATATGCTTAAAATAAAGCTTATCACCGACGCCAGTGTAACATTTGCACACGCTAGATTGATATATATTGTCCAAATATTACAAAATCGTTTCATGTGAACAGCATACGACAATTAAAAAAATAAAACGAGTAATAGGGTGAGAGTTTTTAGAAATGCGTAAAAAACTATGCTCTGAAACCCGCAATATCCTTTAATATAACGAATATTTTGATTTTGGCCAGGCCACGGCGACCGTTTACTGGGTAAACGCAATTTGCCTGTAAGCCAGGTTCACAAACGAGGCAGTCATTAAATCCAACAACAATTTGAATACTATTATAGTTATAAATATTCTAACCGTCAATTCTTCGATCTATTCCGCATTGGTCCGCTTTGCGAATTAATTCCCGTCATGTGCCAGGACTTAGCTGCGTGTTTGGCCGCAGTTACCGATCGATTTGCTGCCCGGTATCTACCAGAACTTTATTCTCAATATTACTTCATTTATCAGTTTTATTATTCATTTCGTAGTATTTGTGAAGTGTATGTCCGTGTATCAAAGTTGATGGGTGTACTCGTAGAATAAATACGTCAAGTAGGTTGGGGTAGACATGTTTGGCCCTCGCTGATTTGTTCATGTTTGGTGTGGCGATATAATAAAACAATTTATTATTTTACTCCAGTTGCCAATCATCGTTAGAAGATGAGTGAGAAATTCCATGGTGAAAGAAAGTGTTTAAATATCGAACGCCTATCATATAATGAATACAATGACTGTACCATGTAATGATATAAACGTTTCATGGCATACATGACAATGTATAGTGACATATACATAAAAACAAGAAACTTCTTGTTTCTAAGTAACGGGCACGTACGGAAAACGACCGTCACCCGATTTTATGAAGATATCGGAAATACGCGTTGAGCGACTGCCGAGACGCCCTACTGGGTGAAATTCTCTCACAGTCTGCTCTCTACTCTAGGATATTGGACATTTTCAATGGTGAACGAAGTAGATGTGAGTAATGTGTTTATCAATATTTTATACGGACGAAGTTTGACAGATTTCGATAACGACTTTTTATACAGGTGTACAATGGTTACTGAGTATATTTAAATTTTTGTATTTTTTCGCCTTTTTTGTATTCTTTGAATGCTACTATGTTGTTTTTTTGTAAAAGAACATTTCATGTCTAAAATCCAATGCATTTATACTGTACTGTATTTATTATACACACCTACATATATCTTAAGTTGAAATGACATTACGTAATAGATATTGCACCGTTTGCCATTTAAATCATCAATGAACAATCCTAGATTTATCATAAAAAAAAATCGTTTCAATCTACATTATGTTATCTATCGCTTATATTCGCGTTTTTCCACACGCCTGTGTACTTGCTATATTTACGGTTTTTTCACGAGTCTGCAACACATTCAAGTCGCGCTATCCGGTTGGTACGACTTATCTCCCTTTGTGATTAACGTGGGACATATCTCACGGCTCACGGCTACGCGTTCGGGCGCAGTTGCCGACCGATCTGTCAGCCGACAGGAGCGGCGGGAGCCCTCGTTAAGCAGATCGTTCAGACGTGGGGTGAGTGGGCGAACGCGCGAGAAATTTTTAAAGCGTTTTTTACACGAGCGTACATCGCGCTTTTGGTAATAATAGGGACAATGAATTAGGGCCGCTTATATAAAAAAAGGTCATTATCAATGTTGATCTTTATTTGTTTACTTAAACCTTATTTAAATTAACTTTATAAGCTAGATGCAGGCCCAATTTATTACTTAATATATTTAATAAACACAAAAATAATATAAAATATGATATTTATATTGTACTACGATTACCATAGCATAGTTTATATGCGAATAATTTTGATAATTGAAACTCAATGCAAATACCAATACATTAGGATTAAACATTCCAATATCAACCTGGCTTAAGAGAGGGTTAAAATTGAAAGCCTTTTATACAAATTAGCACGTTTTGATTCGAATAAATGTTTGGTGAGTTCGACCATGCCGCATGCGGCGTCGAATGTGTGTTTGGCTTCTTCAGTGTCGACCGTAAGTGGAATACCTATCTGTCTAATACAACTAAAACCACTGTCACGAACTCACAGACGACACCACGTGGAGGTACTGTGGCTATAGCGTGTCGTGCATTATGCAAAGTTTATTTTCACAGGCCGCGCATGATGGGAACCCGCCGTTTCGCATGCCCGCCCGCTACACGCCACATGGTACACGCCGCATGCCACATGCTACAAGCTAAATGTGCCTGTCCTACAATTATTTTACGGCGTAGATGTCCGCCTCAATAAAAGATTTAATGGGCCGGAATATTGTTTGTTGCCCACAGCCGGGCGCGCTGGGTGCGCTGAACATAAACAGCGTTCATATGTTGCCCGTATAAATATTTTTTAATAAATCCCATTAAATGCTGAACGGGTTACAATAAGTATGGACACATGTTTATTCACTGAATATATTCGTTTAGTTACGTAAATATTTAGACGCGTTTTAAACCTATTGACGTTGCTGCAAATCAATGTTGTATTCCTGATTCGTTTTAAAATAGCGTAGAGATAATGAGCAAAATTTTTATTGAAAACGCCGTTGTCCAGCTTTGGACTGCGATTGGTAGATGATGGCGTTTATATGTTGTCTCATAGTTTACGTCAAAATTACACGACTACGCGGCGAGACAGAATTTTTTAGGAACCCAATATGTGTCTAAGAATTAATGTACGTTCTCAACGCGCTAAATATTATGACAGCGGAACACAACAAAGGAATTCCGTGAGATAAAGCGAGCAGCATTAAGGCGGGGATACCTACATTTCTGTGCGCCAGCCGCGCGCTAGCCACGAAGCGTTTTAAGGCACATTAACACACACGTGCTGGGAAATGGAAAAATTCCTAAATGAGTAACTAAATTAAAAATATGTTGTTACACATGAAGCGTTATGAATAGGAGTTAGAGTGTAGTACAACTACAAGATTGTCCAGTAATACATTACGTTCCATTTTCAAATAATAGACGAAATGTATGTATGTATACATAAACATTAGGGATAATCGAAGCCATACCCCCATTTTTGGACGGACTTTGTTTCCGGGCCGAGTGCGTTCATCCGAAATGTATCCGTGTTTGTATGCGTAACCAAAGCATTTTGTGTTCCGCTCGCTGCCCAACCCAGCGCCACCTAAATCCTAATAAGCATTATTCGGATTGAAACGTGTGAAAAAATATACGTAAAGGGGAGGGAATGGCAATGTCGTCTAGCAAAGGTTGCAAAGCTGACGTACGTACGGAGACGTCGCCCAAATAAATTCTCGCCTTTGTCTATTTAAAAGAGAAATTTGTATGCGCTTACTTTGAATCACTTATTTGCATTGATAAAACTACTAACCTTGTGAAAATAATGCCATGCAAACGTTCCGTGAACGTTTGTGCGAGGTAAATTTATGATTGCAAGGAGAATTAATTTTTTCGCTTGGAATTTTCCAATTTGATCTTACAGCTCTTACCACACCTTTCACATCAAACCACAAATCGTTATAGTAACAATTGTTTTACGACAGAAATATACAAAAGTCATTACTGTTTCTAAATTCTATTATGAATGAAATTATCGCTAATCTCGAGCTCTACCAAATGAGGAAATTCTAAGCTTAGTGCTCCACGGGGTCCTTTTTTGAGTATTTACGTCTGGCAGAGGTCAACATAATTATTTTTTTGTGAAACAACCCGTAAGGTTTAATTTAAGGTTCTATAAACTCACTTAAATATTACACCAAGCATATAAATATGATATGTAATTATGGTCTTAACCCTTCTTATCCTGAGAGGCAACCCGTGTGCAATAGTACTTCGGTAAAAGGGTTGACGGTGATGATGATGATGATGATGATGATGACAGACGTGTTGTCCACTAGCTTCTATCATAATCAATCTCAGCTAAAGCTCCGGCGTCGACCAATGTACAGCCGTCACAGAGGAAGCTGCCAGTGAAAGCGTTACTTACTGCTCAATAATTATATTTTGTTCATTCAACTGTATAATATGTATGCTGGGTTTCAATATTTGTACATATCAGCAAGAGTACATATCAAGTACATATCAGCAAGAGTGTATGGCTACCCATAAGTGAAGTAGAATATATCAAAGACTGTTATCCTGAGGGCTTTGTGTATGAGTCCACTACATGTTATTACTGTCCACTGAGGATAGAATAAACGATCCTCACCAGCGCACTGATAACAGATCGTATAAAGAAATTCCTGATTTTATAAATATAAAAGACCGATTCTATGCTAGGGGCTGATTTTACGGACTGATTCTTTATGAGGGACTGATATTATGATAAGAACGGGTTCTATTTCAGAACCATATCAGAATACTTCACAAGCGTACTACATTACACAATCTAAACACATTTTTACTTTAAATTCTTATAGATGCACGAATTATCAGATGTCACCAAGAAGTGGCGTACAAATGACTTAGATAATAAGTGGTTTGACACATTTACGAAAACCATGACTGCCTCGTTGGTCGTGTGGTTGCAAGTGTCACTGCCGATCGGAAGGTCCCAGGTTCGATTCCTGGGTGGAACACTAAAAAAAAAATTCTAATTTGAAAAATTTCTACTAGAAAATATAAATTACAATTCCAGTAGTGATTCGGAGTCTGGATATGTGCCCGATGCATGGCAATAGGCTCAGAACCTATTCCATAGTGGCACGTTAACGTAACTTGTGAAACGTGGGAGTGTTCTGCATTCCTCTGTCTTCATCTTCGAGGATTACAAGCGTGAAGTTACGTTTACGTTTACAGATATCATTTATCTGACCAAAGTATACATAATACATGATGAAAATTTCAACCAACCAAATCGCACAATGATTTATTACTCTTTCGAATACAACATATATGGATAATATCTACGACTTGACATCTTTTGTGACAGTTACTCA